>VUQH01034352.1:0-15434 GCA_015106775.1 Etroplus canarensis
ACAAAGCCGTAATGTTCCACTTGGGAAAATAAATCTGTTGGGCATTTTTCTTGACCTTCAGACAATAATTCTGATCGCTACAGTGCCGGACAGGACAGGCCGAAAAAAAAAAAAAAAGAAGTTGGACGAGTTTAAATACCTGGGATCAACCAACTACAGCAACGGACAGAGCACAAGAGAGGTGAAGAAGAGAATGCAGGCAGGGTGGAGTGGGTGGAGGGAAGTGTCATGACAGAAGGATAGCAGCAAGAGTGAAAGGGAAGGTTTACAAGACGGTAGTGAGACCTGAGACCTGTATGGTTTGGAGATGGTGGCACTGACAAAAAGACAGGAGCTGGAGGTGGCAGAGCTGAAGATGTTGAGATGTGCACTGGGAGTGACCAGGATGGACAGGATTAGAAATGAGTCCATCAGAGGGTTTTGTCTTTTTATGGGATTTGTCCGTCATAAAATCAGATATCAAGTAAGCAAATGCAACTCATAAAAACATAAATACTGGAACATATTTACTCCACTCTTTCCAGCACAGATGCAGCTAAAGCCTGAGGTCTTATGCTGCCAAATGAGCTGAGCACTGGACAACAGACTTATTTACATTTTCTATGAGAACCCTCTGAATGCTCCCCTGTCTTCAGAACCAAAGGTTTGCAAATGTCCTGGTGTCATCTTTATTTTATTACTCGCACATGCTTGTGTTTTGTTGCATTCTTTGAAGCAGAACAGTTAAAGTTTTTAGTTAACCCAGATCCCCAACACCGTGGTCTTGCTTTGGGACAACATCAAAAGGAAAAACTTTAATCTTAGCAGGTGCAACCTTTCTGACAACAGCTTTTTCATTGGTGAGCTGATGGAGGCAGCTGGGGCAGACAAAGATGATATAATAGTCGAGGTATGATGGAATAAAAAGCACAGAGGATTTTCCTTAACGACGGCCAAAGATAATGCCAACATTTTTCAGTGTGGAAGTGCACATTTGGAGGGAACCCAAGCCTTAAAGATAACAGCAGAGAGATCCTTTAACCTTGTCTGATGTCGGACATCGTTCTGAAGAGCAACACGTGTTCAGTCACATTCTTATCCCCGTGCAAGACCTGCGATACCGTGGAGATTACACAACCATGCAGCTGAGATGGAAATATGGGAATATTGGTTGAGTTTCTTCACACTAAACAAAAAAAAAAAAAATCAGAACTACAGGTTCATGGCTTCGAACACTCTCAGATATCATTACCACATGATGCTTCTCTGCACTGACTTTTCAAATGCAGAGTGCTCTACTTGTGCTTTACAGTTTTGAGGCAACAATATTATCAGTGGAATACAGAACTGCACATTAGTATGAATTAATAAACGCAGTGAATCAGTGCTTTGCATGAACGTATAATTCTAAGAAAGGGAAAAAAGACTTTAATAAGCTGCTGTTAAAGGGAACCCTGGTCTTTGCAGTTGTGAGATGATAAGAATTATGACACTGTGACATGTAAAAAAAAAAAAACCCGCCTGTTTGACAGTGGAATCAGCTCACATGTGGAGTAAGTTGCATCTAATCACTGTTACAGATAACCCCCACCACCAAACGCTTCAGCTCTTATGCCTTTCATTTGGACCAAGGAGGTCAACAGGTCTCAGCCCGAGTGTTTCATGATGCAGGACAGCTTGGCTACGGCTACGCCGAGCAAACTGAAGAGATCAAACATGACTTCTGAGGGAAAAACATGGCCTTTCAAAGTGTGTTAGACCTGAGCCAGAGGTGGCTGCTTGTTGGACTGAGTTAAAGTTTCTGATACGGGGATGGAGGCAGGGTATGTGCTAATGATGGCTGCAAATGGGCTGTCACAAGTGCCTTTACCTTACAAAATAAACAGCTGCTGACAGATATGAATAAAGGGGTGCCTTGAAATTTCACCTTCCCCGTTTGCAGTGGCCTGATTAGCACGTATGTATGTCTCGCTCCCTCTTAACTAAGGACACCTGTAAGATGTTTGTTATTGTAAATATCTAATCAGTCTTAATCAGTGCGTTTAGGCATGCAGACATGGTCAAGAAACCTGCCAAATTTTAAACTGAGCAGAAAAGAGAAGCAAAGTGATTTAAGTGGATTTAAACAGGGCGTGGTTGTTGGTGCCAGATGGCCCAGTCTGAGTATTTCAGAAACTGCTGATCTGTAGGCTTTACAGAGGACGGGCTGAAGAAGAGAAAATATCCAGTGAGCAGCAGTTCTCTGGGAGAAAATGATCTGTTGATGGCAGAGGTCAGAGGAGGATGGCTAGACTGCCTCCAGCTGATAGGAAGGCGACAGGAACTCAAAGAACCACTGGTTGCAGCCAAGGTCTGCAGAAGAGCATCTCTGAATGCACAGCCTGCCAGCCATGACGCAGATGGGCCACAGCCAAGGACAGGAAACTGAGGCTACAGTCTTCACAGAGTCCCAACAAAACTGGACAACAGAAGACTGGAAAAACTTTGCCTGGTCTGATGAGTCTCGGTTTCTGCTCTAACATTCAGTAGGGTCACATTTTGGCATAAACAACATGAAAGCATGGATCCATCCTGCCTTGTATCAGTGTGTCATGTCACAAAGCTAGTTACCAGATCTCAGTCCAATACAACACCTTTGGGATGTGGCGGAATGGCAGATTCTCATCATGGATGCCCAGCCGACAAATCTGGAGCAACTGCGTCATGCAATCATGTCAATATGGACCAAAATCTCTGAGGAATGTTTCCAGCACCTTGTAGAATCGGTGCCACAAAGAATTAAGACAGTTCTGGAGGCAAAAGGGGTCCAACCTGGCACTAACGAGGCGCTCAAAGTATAGGTGCTACTCCTTGCGAAGGAGTGGAGGTGGTTCGGGCATCTGATCAGGATGTCTCCTGGGCGCCTCAATGGTAAGGTCCTTTTGGGAGGAGGCTGGATGGATTGGGAATGCCTTGGCGCTGAAGGAGGTGGCCAGGGAGAAAGACGACTGGTGCCCAGATAAGAAGTATAGAAGGGATGGATGGATTTCATTTCAGCTATGGCTACACAGACGCTTCCCCCACCTATTCATATCTTCTTTTGATGAGAGCCAGGCAAACAGAAGAAAGTTGGTTTGGAGGGAAAAGTGGTAAAGCAGCTTGGTTCGGATAGGATGAACTGAGGGGCTGCTCCAGTGTAGAGTATTTTCAACTGTAAATCAAGTCCAAGAATAAAGTGTGCCGTTAGAAATGAGCACAATGGGTCCCCTCTAATTGTTTTCAGTCATTTTTATTCTTGGAATTTGTTGGCAGGGTTAAATAAAACCCATTATAGGAAATGAAACCTGTGCACATTTGTCTTTTTCTCATGCGGAAAAAGTTTTTCTGTGCACGTTTCAGGACTCAAGGCTGTGTAGGTTATGTAAGTTTGGATATTTCAGCGGCAGATGACTCTGTTCAAGCTTCCAGCCAGACCCTCAGTGCTCTGAGAGAGGAAATACTAGAAAGCAGTGGAGAAACAAATGACGAGAACAGAGTGAGCAGAGGTGAGGAGGAGAGGAAAGTGGTAGAAAATAATGGAGGGGGAGGAAACAAAAGAAGCAAAGATGAGAGATGAATGAGTGGAGGAGGGGAAGGAGACAGGAGAGAGAGCTAAAGTGTCCCCCAGGCATTAGATTACAACATCTGGTTTGTTACTCCGAGCGCCTCAGACAGAGAAATCCAGCTGAAGCCCTGGCAGGAATACCGTTGTTGTGGTTGTGATGTGGTAATGGAGACAAGACAAAAATAAAAAGCAGCCTAGGTAGCTCACAGACGTACAAATCTGTGAAGAACAGTCTGAATATCAGAAACAGTCGGAGGTTACAGCGTGTTAAATCACGCTTTAATCACACACAAAGGAAAATAAATGTGTCTGCCATGTCCGTCTGCAGCCGGAGGCTGACAAGTGTGAAGGAGACAGAAGGACAGAAATAGCTCTTTGTGGAAATCTGAAGGGCAGTTCTCGCATGAATCTGCAAATATTGCATTTCACACAGACTCTCCCACTTCACTGCCAACAATGCCGCTGTGCATAATGATAGCCTAAATCACCTTTCCTGTAAGTCCAGTCGGAGCAGCAGATCCCTGCTGAGCGCTCTGTAAGTACAAATCCTGCCCTATTTTCCCATGAGCCCAGAGACACACAGACCACAGAGTCACAGGGTCGGGGGTTTGAACGTGACTCACGTCTTCCAACATGGCACTTTTTCTCCCGCTGTCCCGCCTGGAACCCTTCATTATATCAGGTTACGGGAAGCAGGTCAATGAAAGCCATCTTGCAGTGTGATACAAACAAACAGCAAGAAGTGTAAGGGCAACCTCAAATTCTGCGCTTATTTTTGAGTCACCTCATCAGGACACATCTGCTTGATTAACCTGATCTCATTTTCACCAGAGAAGTGTGGGGTTTTTCTCCACGCTAAGCTTACGGTTGCTGCCTTTGTGCAGCAAGTCAGGTCAGGACATCGAGCATGGAGCAATGAACAAAATGGGCTTTGGAGGGTTTAAAGGTGCAGTTCTTGCTGCTGTACCCATTATTATGAACTTCTCTCATGTGGTGTATTAACTCTCAAATGTGTGCACACTCTTGGTGTGTAATAGTGATTGGAATTATAAGGAGTCAGATCCCATGTGACCAAGAGCTGTGCAAAATGACAGCTCAGCATTCACGTTTTTCATTTCTGATGGATTTGGAAGAGTAAAGCCAGCCCTATAATCATCTGCCTCTGTCTCACTCTGACTCAAGACATTTTCGCACATGAACTCTGGACTAAAGACAAACACCTTTTGAATTACAGTCACTGCACATCCATTGCTGTTCACTTATATTACCATATTTAGATTACTGTGTAGAAGTTTGGGGCAACACTTTTAAAACATCACTTCAACCGTTCCGCAAACTTCAGAAAAGAGCAGTCAGAACCATTCATCATGCTGACCGCACTACTTTCTGTTTTTCAAGTCAACAACTGGAAGCTTATGGATCTTATTAAATACAAAACTGGGCTAATTCTGTACGAAGCTAGAAATAACATGCTACCAGAAAATATTCAAGTGTGTTTGTTAACAGAGAGGGGGGTTACAACTTCAGAGGTAAATTAAACTGTAAGACACTTGATGCACGGACAAATGTCAAATGTTTGTGCGCTTGCATTTGTGGAGTTAAGCAGCGGAACAGTTTACCAGAGGGACTGAAACAATGTTCAAGCATAATTCATTTCAAAAAGGTGTTTTCAAACATCTGGAACAACACAGAAACAGTCTTTGATAAGAAGGAATAAAAAAAAAAACAACGTTTAAATTAAATTATGTTAGGTGTGTGTGTGTGTGTGTATATATGTGTATATGTATGTATGCATGTGTATTGCACCTAAGTATGAAATGAAGGTGACATTGGCTGAATAGTAGACGACTGAGTGAGGAGTGGGAATTAATTAGTATTTATATACTTCTTCCTGCTTCCTTTTCAGACTCGCAACTGAAGACTTTATATTTTTGTTGTTGTTTGTTGCTCTTTTTTATTCTGTCTTTTGTTGCCATGTCCCACACTAACTAACTAACTAATTGTTTCTGGATAATGAGAGCACAGCTGAACTTTCTCACATGCAGCACATTGCAGGACACTGCAGCTGTGTTTGGGCTAATGTACGGTTTAGGTGAGGAAGCTGCTTGCAGGAGATTACCGCCCACTAGCTGTAAATACACCAGACTGTTAGCTGCCCTCATCAGTAAGCCTGCAGGTGAAAAGACCTCCCTTATGATGTCTGCGTGTGAGGTGTTTAACGTTTCCATCTGAAGACTGTAGCTGCACAAAAAGCACTGGAACAGCAAAGTTCATTATTGTTAATATTATTATTGTTATGTTCTGTTAGTGTGTGAGGTCAAAAGATGAATATGAGAAGAGAGGTCAGAGTTTCAGCTTTTAGCACCTGGTATCCACATCGCGGATGCAGAGGTGGAAAGAAGATGTACAGTATAGCATGATTATAGACACACCTACCTGTGGCTATTACACGTCACGGCTCCTCCCTTAATAACTGGACTCTTACCTACTGCCATGCTGCGTACACACGTTTTGACTCTTTGAATATTGGTTCTTACATATTTTATCTCCTTAACTGTACTTCTAGCTTCATATTTATATTTATGTATACTTAACGGAGTACCTGTAATGCAAGCAGTTTCCCCCCTGGGATTAATAAAGTATTCTAAATCTGATTCTGATGAAGCGAGACAAGGTAAGACAGCGGAGGGCTTTAAAGAAAAAAAAACGTTTTATACCGTGTCTCCTGTCTCTTGTCGTGGGGAACGTGCAGTTAGGTTTATAGATTTACATTTTTCTGTCTCTCATATTGATATTTACTTATTATAATTATATTAATATTACAATTATGTTTATTTATATCTTTTATTTTACAGATTTAATATAGCATGTTTATGTGACACTGCTCTTTTCACATATATGTTTTTTTTTTGCATTCTTAATTTCCTGTCTTTGTATTTGTATAGACACACTCATACCTAATGGAGCATCTGGAATGTAAACAATTTTCCATCCTGGGATTAAAAAAGGATTTTGATTCTGATTCTTTATATCTAGATATGTCTAAATGCTGCTGCAGTTTCTGTTTCCAGTTAGCACAAAACAACCGGCGGAGGGTACCCATCACTCCAGTCCTCACAGACTTACACTGGCTTCCCATTCGCTACAGAATTCAATTTAAGATTTTACTGATTACTTTGAAATCACTACAGGATATGGCTTTATTCTATATCTCAGAATTTTCACCACTTTATACGGTCCCTGATCTCGCAGATCAGATTTCCTCTGATTGTTACAGGTCCCACAATCCAGCTTTAAAACAAAGGGGGACTGAGCTTTCACTCTTTTAGCTCCAGTGGATCAGATTTCCTCTGATTGTTAGATCAGCACAATCAAAGTTTTAATTCTCCTTTTTCCTGTCTGTTTTTTCTTGTACTCACATTAAACAAATATGTAGAACTCCACAATATCACTAAAATAAGAAATATCCTGTCTCAGAGCCTCCTCCTCCTCCTCCTCCTCCTCCTCCCTCACACCAACCCTCTGCATGTCCTCCTTCACTACATCCACCAACCTTCTCTGTGCTCTTCCTCTTCTCCTCCTGCCTGGCAGCTCCATCTTCAACATCCTTTGTCCAGAATGTCCACTATCCCTCCTCTGAACATGTCCAAACCATCTCAGCCTGAGCTGTCCCTCTGATGGACTCATTTCTAATCCTGTCCATCCAGGTCACTCCTAGGGAAAATCTCAGAGTGATGCCGAAAAACTAGTTCATGCATTGTACCATATTTTCCCATTAGAGCACTTCTCTCTCAGAGTGCAGACCTACTTGTGGTTCCTAAAGTTTTTAAGAGTAGAATGGGAGGCAGAGCCTTCAGCTGTCAGGCTCCTCTCGGAACCAGCTCCCAGTTTGTATTCGAAAAGCACACCCTCTCTACATTTAAGATCAGACTTAAAACTTTCCTTTTTCATAAAGCTTATAGTTAGGGCTTAGTTATGCTGCAACAGGTTTAGGCTGCTGGGGGGCTTCTTATGATGTGCTGGACATTTCTTCTCCACCCACCTCTTTTCACTCCCCATGCATTTATTTGTTACTGCTGCATGGCTGCATGTTTTTTCATTCATTTTATAATGATGCACCTCATAACACTGTTTTTCAAAAGGTGCAATAGAAATAAAGATTATTACCACCATCTTTATGGGGTAAATTTCAGCTAAACTGGGCAGCAAACATCTACTCAAATCAGAATCAGAATCCTTTATTAATCCCAGGGGGAAATTATACCAAATAGCTGCCCTGAATTATTAGCTTTGCCAGTTAAATCAATATCAAGCCGTAAAGCTCTGGAAAGACCATAGTTGACCTCAGAAAGTGCTTCTTTAATCCTGGCAAGATGAACAGTGAACTCCACCAGGAGCTATTTGGCCATAAAAGGAAAGATTCAGACAATGTGACAACACTTGGGACAAGAGATAGAAATCACTGAACATTTTCGATGGTTCCAGCAACATCTGGCAACTGAATCACAGCATTCGCTTTTTTACCGCAATAATTCAGTGTCAGCTTTATTAGCAGACATGCTGCTGGAGCACAGGCTGTCCTGGTACTCCACCAGCAGAAACCGCAAACAGAACCACTTAAATTAATGAACTATTGGCCGTATGCGAGCATTGTTAGAGGCACTTTTAAAGGATTTCTTAAATAGCACGCCGGTTTTGCTCCTACAGACCATAAAGTTATAGAAAGCATGTCAGCAGACAGGAGAATGACACTTTTATGATCAGATGAATTAAGTCGAGGAATAACAGCAAATCTGGAGTTTTCAGAGCAGCAGCAGTATCTGGTCTGTAGGAGTTCAGCCAGCCCCCGCAGACTAGTATGTAACCTTTCATTATTTCCCTAAATGGTCTATAATTCTATAAGAACTCGTAAAATGGCATAAGTGGGTTCATAATGTCAAGTACAGAGAAGCCAGTGTAACCTGATGTAAGAGTTACAAAGCCACCCAATCGGCAATAAATCCTGACCCCCAGCATGTTAAGAAAACAAGTTGTTTCTTTTTTAGATCCCACAAAGTTCAGTGGCTGTGTCTTACTGTAACAGAACTACAAATCTCAGTTTTTATTTGATCAGTGTTAAACACCCCTCCCTTTGAATGCAATGTTGGTTTGCTGGTTGGTAATTCAGTGCACTCTCTTTCTCCAGACTATAATATCTCTAACTTTTAGATACTGTAGACTGTTGAGAAATTTTGTTTAGATCCTACAAAAAGAATCCTTACAGAAGTCTGTTTATAGTGAGTAACTGGCATTGTCGTGTGTAACTTACTGTTGTGGAAACTACCACTGAGGGACTTCTGAAAGCCCTGGCATCTGTTTATACACTTTAAGGACAAAAATAATGGGCCAGGATGCCTCCCACTGGAAAAGCTTCGATGTTCCTCTGGAAGAGCTGAAGAAGGTGGCTGGGGTGAGGGAGGTCTGGGTATCTCTGCTCAGACTGTTGCCCCCACAACCTGAACCCACAGTAGCAGCAGAAAATGGGTGGATGAATACTGGGCCACCTACCAACTGTAGCTTAAGGAGCTTTTCTGACCTCTCGTTCTAAATCCAGAGGCATTAATACGGAGTTGGTCCCTTTGCAGCTAGAACAGCTTCCGGTCTTCTGGCTTTCTATAAGATGCTGAAGTGTGTCTGTGGGAATTTTTGTCCATATGTGAGGTCAGACACTGATGTTGGATGAGAGGGCCCGGCTGGTGCTAGTTCACACCAGAGGTTTTTGATGGGGTTGAGGTCAGGGCTCTGTGTGGGCCAGTCAAGTTTTTTCCCACCAAACTCATGCAACCGTGCCTTTATGGAGCTTGCTTTGTGCACTGGGGCACAGTCATGGTGGAACGTAAAAGGACCTTCCTCAGACTATTCCCACAATGCTGGAAGCACAGGTTTGTCCAGAATGTCTTGGTAAGCTGAAGCATTAAGATTTCCTTTCACTGGAACTAAGGGGCCCAGACCAACCCCAGAAAAAATAGCCCTTTAGCATTATCCCTCCTCCATCAAAGTCTACAGTTAGCACAGTGCAGTCAGGCATGTAGCAGTCTCCAAACCCAGACTCATCCATCAGACTGCCAGACAGAAAAGTGTGATTCATAACCCCACAGAACATGTTTCCACTGTGTCATCTGACACTTGGTGATGTGAGACTTGGACACAGCTGCTCGGCCATGGAAACCCATGCCATGAAGCTCCTGGTGCACAGTTTCTGTGCTGATGTTCATGCCAGAGGAGGTTTGGAACTCTGGAGTATTGGCCACTTTAATACACTATGCTCCTCAGCACTTGGAGACCCTGTATCAAGTTTAACTGAGAGAACAGACCCAAAATATGCAGACAGGACTCTTTTGAGGATTTATTAGCGGACAGCAGGATTCTGTGGTTTTGTCATGGTGTGCCATAGTGTGAGGTGTGGACCCAAAATGCTCCAGAACTCAGAGGGATTAACTAAAGGTGAGTTTTATTGCTGCCAGCTTCTTCTGCAGGTAACAAAGTCCATAGAGCAACAAAAAGGATGCTGAAACAGGAATGATCATGGGCAGGCAGAAACTCAGGGAACACTGTGGCAGACTGAGGACTAAACGGTAACAAGAACTAACACACAGACTAGAGACAAGGAGTCTGAACACAAGGAGACATGAGGAAGATCACAAAGAGAATTAAAAGCAAACATGAGCAGGGACAGGAACCAAGAGGCTACGACAAAAGACACACAGCAAGGGGAGGCGACCAAACAGAAAAGAAACAAGAACAGGACAGAAAAAAGGAAAACTAAACACCATAGAAACAAAAAACACACTGTCCCACAAACACAAAAACCACAAACCCTAACAGTTTTGGGGTGTGAGAGAGGGTACTGAGCCTGAGAGGAGTCCAGAGTCCTAGCGTCCAAGCAGAGGGCAGGCAGGCAGAGACTGGGACACCAGAAAAAAAGACGAGAAGACACTGCATAAACATGAGCACAGGACAGGGAGGGAGAGTACTGCACAGCAGCAGCCATGACACCCTGTGGCCTGCCAGTTGGTGGCTGAGTTGCTCTGGTTCTTAAATATATATAATATCACTCCAAAAATACAAATCACCAGCAGCCTCCAGTGATAAACTTAAGAATTTTGTCAACTCATTTTCCACTCCAGTGTCCTCCCTGTGTGGATTACTGCAGCTCAGTGTGGCTTTGAATCCGCCTCCGCAAAGCCCTTAATGACAGGGCTCAGTCGTATCTGAAAGACCTCAGTCGTATCTGAAAGACCTCGTGGTAACGCATTATCCCATAGATCTGGAGTGGCGGGATGCAGTTTTAGCTCATCTGTGAGGGGATAGGTGGAGCAGAGAGGATCAGCCAGCAGCGGCAGGTAGAGTTAGGTGGCACAGCTGTGACGAATTTAACTGAATTCAACTAATGCTCAGTTTCACAAAAAAAAAAAAACAACCTCCAACACACATTTTCCTTGACAGAGTGATGGTCCAAAAAGACCTCTCACACAGACCCAGACTGGAAGGGAAGTCCCCTGTGATTGATTCCCAGTTGCAGCCCTTATGAGAGCATGGAAAACTCCGACCACATCCCCCCTCTCTTTCCTTTCATTTTCACACATTTTCACCTCCATTTGTTCAAACGCCTTTTCCACCTCCTTTGCATAACCCTCTCTTTTTGCTGGCAGTGGTCAGTATTATAGCTCCTCCTGCCTCGTCACCTCGGCACCAAGTTTCCAGAGCATGCGCTCCAGTTTTCCAGGCGCCTCTTGGACAGGAGTGTCCTGGTGAAACAGTCTCACTTAGTGCCACTTGCTGTAACAATGTTCATGCTGCAGGCTGAGATCTGGGATCAGGGACATTATCACAGCTTTTACAGTCAGTTGATGTCAGTGCTGCAAGAAGTGTTGTGCAAGTTCACGATCCATTTCTACCACTGATTTCTAAATGAGGTGCTCTGATATAAACTTTCCAGGAGAACCTCCTCCTACCCATTCATCCATTAATATTATTGTCTGTTGTGTGGTACAGACCATCAAAGAAGGTTCTGGACTGGCAGCAGACCAGTCAAGCACACACATTCTGGGTCTATGAAGCCACGTTGTAACCTTTGCAGAATGTGGTCTGGCATTGGCCTGCTGAGATAAGCGTGAACATCCCGGGAAGAGACGTGGCCTTGATGGCAGCACACGTCTCTCTAAACTCCTAATATACACCTCAGAGTCAATGGCACCTTCACGTACCAGCAGCTCAGCCATGCTGTTGCACCTTTCACTGAGAACAGACTGGATGGTGGTTTCAATCTTTGGCCCAGAGAACTCCACGCCCATTTGTTTTCCCAAAAACAAGCTGGAGTGTGGACTCACCTGACCACAGCTCGTGGTTCTACAGTCTGTCAGTCCATCTGAGAAGAGCTCAGCGCTGTTTCTGCATAGAGCTGATGTATGACTTCCTCCTCGCTGTAATACAGTTTGAAGTTGTGTAAAGTGATAATGGTTTTCTGAAGTACTCTGATGGTTTCTGAGGGCTTGAAGACCACAAACATTTATCAGTGGGTCCCGAACTGTCTCTGAATTTTTTCACAACATTGTGCACTGTGGATGCTAAAGTATCTCTTCGGCTGCTCTCTTGCATCCTCCCCAGGGGGTCACTCTGCACTGGTAATTTGACAGAACTTTTACACTGGATGCCCTTTCTGATACAACCGTCCATGGTGAGAGGGGCTTGTGTTCCCACCTAGAATCAAACCAGGGACTGTTCGCTTGGAAGGCGAAGGTGTAAACCACTAAGCTACGGGGACACCTGCTCTGTAGATGCTAAAAGACTGAGAAACGCTCCTTTTGAGATTTTGGTACAAAGGGCTGAGCCACAACCCATCCTTGTTTGCAAAGACTGAGCCTTTGATGGATACTACTTTCATACCCATCACCTGCTCCCAGTTAACCTGCTTAATGTAGAGTTATTTGAATTTTCTGTACACTTTTTAGTCTTATTTTAAATCTGTCCCAGTTTTTGTTGAGTGTGTTGCAGCCATGGAAGTCTATGTTTGTGTAGATTTACAAAATCCATTCAAGTTGGCCAGTAAAACTTCTGAAAATCTTTTCTTTGTACTTCTGTCAGGTAAATAAAAGTTCACATGAATTAATATATCACAGATTTTAGCTTTTAATTGCATTTTAAAAAGTATTGCAAAGCATATGCATCCAGTTCTGTGGGGTTTGGCATTTCATTTCAGGCAAAGTCAGAATTTGAAAGTTACTATCAATTTCTGTGTGTGTGACACAGCAGCAGATAACTCGTGCTAAAATGTGTCTGTCTTGAATTACTTTCACAGACAGACTATCGTGAGCAAAGGTTGTAATTTTATAAACTGACAGGTCAGATTAAATTAAATTCAATTTTATTTATATAGCACTCACAACAAAAGTCACGTCAAGCTGCTTCACACTGTAAGGTAAAGATCCTACAGTATTAGAGAGAAAACCCCAACAATCAGACCACCCCCTATGAGCAGCGCTTGGTGACTGTGGGAAGGAAGAACTCTCTTCTAACAGGAAGAGACCTCCAACAGAACCAGGCTCAGGGAGGGGCAGCCATCTGCCTTGACTGGTTGGGGTTGAGGGGAGAGAGAAGAGAGAAAGGAGAGCGAAGAGAGACACAGACTATGGGGGAGAGATAATACTGAGCAGATTACTATATGATTGATAAGTGATGAAAGACAAGAGGTCCGTGACCTTTACTATTGACATTTTTGAGAAATTTTCACGCAAAAACATCTGCATTTAGCCAAAAAAAAAAATCAGCCTTATTATGATAGTCTTCTTCTTCATCATCTGTGGCTCGGTTACAATCAATTAAGTATAAAATAAGTGTAGTCCATCCATCCATGGGGGTCTATCCCAGCTGCCATAGGACAAAAGGTGGAGCACACCCTGGACAGGTCACAGTCTATCGCAGCGCTAACACAGAGGGACAGACAACTATTCACAACTACAGCTGAACTACTAGTTTAGGATCACCAGTTATCCTAATTGTTTTGGATATCTTGAGACGATGTTTTGTTTGTTTCTATGGTGTTTAGTTTTCCTTTTTTTCTGTCCTCTTACTGTTCCTTTTCTGTTTGGTTGCCTCCCCCTGCTGTGTGTCTTTTGTTGCAGCCTCTTTGTTCCTGTCCCAGTTCATATTTTGCTTTTAGTTCCCTTTGTGGTCTTCCTCATGTTTTCGCCTCAGCCTCTGCCAGCCTTTAGGTTGTTTAGGCTCTCCATATTTTCTCCTCATGTTCCTAGCTGCGTGTGATCATGTTTATTGTCAGGCCTGTCTTCTGTGTGGTTAGTCCGTGTCTCTGTCCTCTGCCCTGTTTGTGTTTTCTGGTTAGTTTCCTTTGTGTCTTCCTGCAGTGTTCGTGTCCTTGTCAAGTTCAGTGTTGGTTTTTGCAGTCATGGTCCTTTTTTCCTGTTTTACTTTGATATCAGTCTCGTCCTGTGCTTTGTGTTCAGTTTTGCTTCCTGCCCCTGATTGTTGTCACCTGGCTCCTCACCCTCCTGTTGCTCATTGGTCATTAGTCCTTGTCTGTTTATGCTCTGTCATTCTTCAGTTCTGTGTCACATCGTAAGTCTACTTATGTCTTCTTGTGTCTACCTTAGTCTCTGTGCCAATGTGTGTTCTCCATTCTGCTTCCTGTTTTGAGCCTCATGGACTTTGTTACTTTTGGACTTGGTCATTCTCTTTGAAGATGTATTAGCAATAAAGCTCATCTTTAGTTTAACCTGCTGAGTTCTGGAGTCTGCATTTTGGGTCCACACCTGCGCACTATGGTAAACCATGACAAACAGTGCTAACTACCACTATACCACACTGCCATAAGTGTATTACTAATGAGATTCTCCACCCATCCGTTTTCTGTCGTTTATCTAGGTTCGGGTTGTAGAGGTAGCATTCTAAGCAGAGATGCCCAGACCTCTCCCAGGCCACCTACTCCAGGTCTTCCGGGTGGACACCAAGGCGTTCCCAAGCCAGCTGAGAGATTCAATCTCTCTGGTGTGTCCTGGGTCTACCCTGGGCCTCCTTCTGGTATGATGTGCCTGGAACACCTCACCTAGTACGCACCCAGAGGGCATCCTGGTTAGATGCCTAAACGAGATCAACTGAGTTCTTTCAATGTGGAGGAGTAGCAGCTCTACTCTGCGCTCCTCACCCTACCTCTAAGGCTGAGCCTGGACACCCTTCAGAGGAAGCTCATTTCCATTGCTTATATCATTGATCTCATTGTTCCAGTCTCTACCCAGTTCTTAAGACCAGAGGCGAGGGTAGGAACTTCAATCACCGGGTAAATCGAAAGCTTAGCTTTCATGCTCAGCTCTCTCTTTACCACAACAGACCAGAACACCATCCACATCACTGCAGACGCTGCACCAATCTGTCAGTCTCCTGCTTCATTCTCCACTCACTCATGAACAAGACCCCGAGATACCAGAACTCCTCCATGAGGGGAAGCAACTCATTACTATTTGGTAGTGAAATATTAATGTATTTGGCACTACAATTTGCATTTATTGAATTATAGAACCAAAAAAAAGCAAAAGAGAGTTTTTAAAATTACTTTTATTACTAATAAAACTGAACATTTGTCAAGTGGAGGAAAAATATCTATTAGCATGTTTAGTCCTACTTTGAAACAGTCACTACAAAGCCCTGCAGGCAACTTTGAATCTTACCTGTTTGAGCAAATGAAACAAAGGAGGCTCCTCCTCTTTTGTTTCATTTGTTCAGTGCCCCGGCCATTTAATCCTTTTAATTTCTAAACTTTTTTTTTTTTTACAATGACCTCAACTTGTCAACCGTTGAACATAGACAGTCGGTCTGTTAAGTG
>VUQH01034358.1:0-22176 GCA_015106775.1 Etroplus canarensis
GTGTGTGTGTTGACAAGCTACTGCTCTCAGATTGTTGTGTTTAAAACCAAAAAAGGACAGATCAAACACATTTGCATCAATATGACTGTATGGGAGAGAAGACATACTGCTTTTCCACTGAAAACAGACTTCTCTCTCTCTTGTCAAATATATCTATGTTTTACTCTGTTCTTTTGCAAACAAGAAATTAAAAATGAAACTGATACTGCCTTAAACAGTCACTGTCAGAGTAACTACATTAGCTACACTTGATCCCTTATTTTTTAGGCTCTTTTCTGTCACTTTTTTATAGTACTCAAAAGTTTGGTGTTTTATATTCCTGAATTAAATCTAATGGAAACAAAAACTTACTGTTATTGTATTGTATTCTAAATCTAGCTATTTAGTTAAATATGAGAGATGCATAATAGTGACTTTACATATAAATCATGTCATTTACAAAATACCATGAAAACATGCTCACCCATACATGCTTTTCATTAAAGATTTGTTCAAAAGTCATTATGTAAGTATGGACATAGAAAATCTACTTGGGGCCTTTTGTCACAAACTCAGGTTTACCGTAACAAAAACTGAAGTGTATCAGGATCTTAAGTCCATGAGATAAGCTACAGAAATGAAGCAAATGAAAAGAAGTTAAATAAGCACTGATTCAATTTACATTCTTCTTAATGCTGTGCTTTAAAGTTGTCTCTCTTTGTGTTTCTGGTAAAGCTTCTGATTTCATAATCATCTTTCAAGTAACACAGTGGGAGGTGAAACAATGCTTTGATTGCATAAGATTTCTCCTGGTATCGCCACAGTAAATCAGGTCTCCCTGAGCTGATGTAAAATATTAGTGAGCCATTACCCAAATGGTGCTGTTACCTCAATGAAGCCGGAGAGTGAAGATCCCATTTTTATGAAGAGCAGGCACTGCAGACCAACCCCTGCACTGCAAATAAAATAAGTTTATGGTTGGTTGTAGATGGGCTCATCAAATATTTTCTGCGTGTATTATTCATAAGATAACTGCTCATGAAAGGTATTGCAATCTTGTGGTTCATAAATCTGTGCAGACTGTTGGAATGCTGATGACTGCCCTGTTTAAAACTCAATTGGCTGTGTGTGTTTTATTGACTCATCATGTAGAGCTTGGCAACACACCTGTCTGGAGTATTCTCGTGCGTGTGCCTTCAGTTTGTGTCTGTAATGACCGTGTCCTCATGTGTTGCCACCCACCCCCCGCCCCACCCTCTACATAGCATAATTCAATCTGTTCTCCTCTAGTACACCAGCACACACCCTTTTTCTTCAGCGGGCTTGTCCTGGTCATAGCCCTAGATTCCTCCCAGAGGGCTTTTAGGCTATTCTGACTGTCTCTCTCCCAATTAGCTGATCACAGAGAGGCAGGTCAGAGGTCAGTTTCCAGAGAAAAGTTCTCCCATCTCCAGCAGGGGCCATTCTATCTGTTCAATAACCTTCATCATGTGGGAAAGGGTTTGGATTCAGAGGCTGATTATTTGATGAGGGGCTGGCTACAATTAGATTTACAAACCATAAGGATGCTTAAGAAAAAGAAAAATCTTTACTAGCTGTAAAGATTCTTCAGCTTTTGATGCATGTCAGCTTGGCTCATACCTTTCTTTTTCCATTATGTAGTAAACAAATAGCTTTTTGTACAAAATCCAGAGAAATTAAATTTGTAATATTACTAAAGTCCCTAGAGCACCTCTGCCAAATTACCATTGCAGATCAATTCACTGTGTTGACCCCTTGGGAGAAAAAACAAGGGAGCAGCCAAAGGTACTAGAGTCAGCACCACATATCATAGTGCTGTGGAGAAACAACAAAGTCCATATTCAGAGGACCAGCCCCATGAATGTTTGGGAACTTCTTGAGTTTTTTTGATGTGCTGGAGACATGCTGTGATGTACAGACAGCCCAGGCAAGCCTATTGTGTCAGTCATTCGGTCTCCCAGGAGCACTTCTGGTATGTAAACAAAGAAGTACTGCATGATAGTAAAAATATGCTCATCATGACCTCTCCTTAAATCTGTGGAATGTGTGAATCACACAAACACACACATAGGAATGTGCAACTACACCCCTGGACACACACCCATAAACAAAAGAAAATTTCTCTGCCAAGATGCAAAAAAAGAAAGCATATGAGAAAAATGTACCTTTGGCTGCTCCTTTGTATTTTCCCCAAAGAGTCGCCACAGTGGATTAATCCACCTTGGTAATTTGGCAAAGGTTTTACGTTGGATGCCCTTCTTGACGCAACCCTCCATGGTGAGAGGGGCTGGAATTGAACCAGGGACCTTTCGCTTCTAAAACAAATGTGTAAAACATTACACACAACAAAAATGATATACATTTTCAACAAAAAAAGAAAAGAAATCCTCACAGTCGTATACTCACTGGCCTTGAGTTGAGTGTTTAGGTGTCAAATACTGCTGTTTTGGCAAAACTGCTGGTGTCGTGTGATAGTCACATGGAGTCCTTTGGTGTTGGTGCCCTGATGGGTTTATGGCAGGGATTATGGTTTGGGTAAGATGGGACCCATTCCCATCTCATGAGATTCTGATGCCTGTGAAAGACCACTTGGTGTTACATTTTAACTTAGTGGGTAAGTGACACTTTTCAGCCTTTGTGGTTAAATTTGTGAGGGGACGTATTTGAACCCAAACCACAAACTCTTCCTAAACCTAAGTAGAGTGGACCAGTACTTCTATAATGCATTTCTTCTCTGAGCATTCAAAACACTTTTTACTACAAGCCACATTCACCCATTCACACACACACGCCTACAGTGATTTATTCTATTTACCTAATACACACACATTCACACTCCAGTTAATACATCAGGAGCAATTTGGAGTTCAGTATCTTGTCCAAGGATGCTTCAGTATGTGGACTGAAGCAGCTGGGAAATGAGCCACCGACCTTCTGGTTAGCAGACGTCCTGCTTTACCTCCTAAGCCACAACTGCCTTAAATCAAGAAGTTTTTGGTACCTAAACATAACCAGCATATAAAGGGGAAACTAATAAGCAAGTGCAAGCTCAACTACTCAGTAAGTAAACTACAAAACAAAAATGCCATGTTCCTTTTACCTCAGAAGTCAGAGCTCACAGCTGGTAGGAAATGTCACACCCGAGCTGACACTGTTCCAGTTGTATAGTGTGAAAAACAGGCAATATTTTACTCCCCCAGCAAGGTAGAGCCATTCAGCCATCACTTGCAATACCTGGAGTACAACACAATGATAGAGCCTAGTTGGTGATCTGTGTATGGCTTATTTAGTATGTCAGAAATACACAACTGTGGTTGTACGGATTACAAGTTCTACAGTTTTACTGCTGTTTACATGCATAGCTGCCATCTTGGATTGCAAAGCTAGGGTTGGTGTGGATGCTCTGACTTTCTGAATGGAAAGTCCGTGTTGAGGACTGACTAGGACTGACTACGAACTTGGGATTTCTGACTTTCCACTTCATACTCACAGAATAGCAGTATTTGTTCTAGTATTGCCACAAGGATAAAAAAAAATACCTTTCATTCTCAGTACAGATGACAATGTTATTCTGTCTTCTGGCATTTATGTGAATATTCAGACACTTAACCACTGTCTGTACACAATGATGCATTCACTTTGTACTATTAATGTGAACTGCACATAGTCATTTGAGATACTAATTACCTTTGTATTTGGATAAGATGGAATATTTGGAAATATAAAGCCTTTGTAGAATCAGCAGCACCTAAACAAAAAGGAAGAGGGTTGGATGGTGAATGAAGCTGCAGCAGGAAGCTGAGCTGGCATGTGCATATGAGCTGACAAAAAAACAAAAATGTGAAAATATAGGGTGTATAAATATGATTATTATTGTGAGCAGACAGTTAGCCCAACTTCAGATAAATGGCCCAGTGATAATATTTACAACAGTGCACATAAATGTTCTGCTTAAACTAATATTTTACAGTGTTTTAATACCTTGATGTTAGGTTAAATGATGTAATCTTCTCATATACCTCAACTCACATTTTTACTCTTTAAAGGAAAGCATGAGACTTTTTAAATCAACATTTTACTATAAATTTCAAGGTTTTCGCTGCCTTTTATAACATTTGAAACAAACAGGAAATTTGTTCTTATTTGTGTGACTTTTTTTTTGCCTATGTGAAGAGATGCCTTCTGCACCTGAGGATTCAGCATGATCACCTGGGCCCTACACTGTACCCACAGGACCACAAACTAGTAACCACTAATGCTGAACAGATGTTCATGAGTTGCTAAAAGAGGATGAACTCTCCCCACGTGGTGGCTGGTTTCACCGGGCTTTGGCTGCTTTGAGGTGTCACTGCAGTTTATTTGCTTGCTGCCGTTTAAAATCTCAAAATAAAAAGGTAAATGGCCACAACCTAAATTCAGTGCCTGTTTTCACAGCTGGGGAAATATGTTCACAACATATGAGACAAATTCTTAAAGGGGATGTGTGTGTGTGTGTGTGTGTGTAAGGGGTATTAGCACTAGCCTTTGTGATGCGTACGATGCTGACCGAGATCTGGTAACTGATTCTCTTCTTGCTCTCAATCACAGGGTAGAATTGCTCTTGTGACCCAAAAAGAGATTGAGGTGCATTGAAAAAGATGCTTCTGTGACTAACTGGGCTACACAGATGGACCATGTGGGAGGAAGAGGGCAACAGATTTCTGAAAAATAAAAATAGATAGCAAGATTGGGTTTACTCAGAATAGCGTAATCTTTTTTTCTTCTAACCTAGTCAGGAATTTAGGATGATTGTCAAAAACCAGAAGCCTTTATCTGGCTGGACAAATGTTTGGAAACTGTATTAGCATATCATTAGCATTTTCCACAGGCGGAATGATTTATCAAACCATACTGCAATCAGTGAAGGTGAGAAAGAAAACTTTAATCAGCCAGGGGATAGGAGCACATATGGATGGCTGATTAGAAGCATTCACCTGCCGACTGAGATCCACATCCTGAATTAAGATGCCTTGGTCTCAGCGGGAGAGGGATGGCATTCAGAGCAGATAAATACAACTGTGAGACATGCATCTTCTTCACAAGCTCAAAATCCTGCTTAAAGTTCAGGGTCATATGATAGGAAGGAGACAGCTCAGATCCACACAGAAATGTAGGTTATAGGATGTGCACACGTTTTATACAACAGGCTTGTTATGCTGGGTTTATATAAGTGGCCCAGGCAGTGTGGGTCAGTAGACCTAATCCCATATGTGGAGAGTGGCTGTCTTATCCAGAGCCATTTGATTGACTTAACACAGGTCATTTGCTGAGGTGACCCATAAAGCAGCTCAGACTTGATTTACTTTCTCTTATAAACTTACAAATGGCATTAATATTAACCATCTTTAAAGTCAGACTACAGTTTTTAAGAGGCAAAAGTACACATTATTTCTCTTATAAATGAAGTTTGACTTACAAGCAATCAAATGAACTGTTGCTCAATTCACTGCACTCAGTGTTTTTGCTTTTGCAGCTTTACATCATATGTCCACAGGGTCTGCTTGCATAGCATTTCTGGCAGAGGTCCAGCTCACTTGCAACTCTGCTGCCATTTCATTGTCCACTGGAACAGTTTCTGCAACATCTGTTCTGCAGCAGCCACATTTTTAAATATAGTTCAGAGTTATTTTCCTGTCATTTTTGTGCTTGAAAGCATATTGAATCCACATTTGCTGCCCTTTTACATGCATTGGTTGGACTTGAATATGATTGTTGTGCCTCTTATTTCATTTGTAATGTTCATGCAGCTGTTATGGTGTTGTCATTACCCAGTTTTTATTTTTTTTCCAACACATCACTTTAGTGATGATTGCAGGTTGATATAGCATTTTTATAAGCCAGTCTGGACATTTAACAGGAGTAAAAAGGAAAATATTCATATAAGAAAGACTATATTTAGTGAAATCAGCTGCATTAAAATACAGTATGGATGCATATAAAGAGCAGCACAGGTCAGAACAGCAGGGGCGGTGGTGTAATGGTTAAGGTGCCGGGCTCATGATCGAGAGGTTGTGAGTTCGAATCCCAGTCAGACCTCCACCGTGCCAAGACCCCTAGGCAAGGTCTCAACTGCAAGTGTGCCTCTGTCCACCCAGCAGTAAAAATGGGTACCAGTAAATAGTGGGGAGGTAACCTGCGATGGACAAGCGTCCCATCCAGGAGGAGTCTAACTCCTAAGTAGCTTCACGCTACAGAAACTGGGGATAAGCTCCAGCCCGTTGAGCCTTGTAGGCTCGGGTGTAAAAAGCCCTTTACTTTACCTTTACAGGTCAGAACAATATCTTCGCTTTGTGCCTTCTTGGTGTTCCTTCCTCTTTTTCTTTAATGGAAACTATAACACGTAGTTTGCTGTATATCCTTTAAGGTAAAATCAGCAACAAATGTAATAAAACCTTAAAATGTACAAACCCCATTTCAGGAAAATTTGGGAAATTTGCGAAAATGCAACAAAACTGAAAATCTGTCATATGTTAATTACTGTGAACCGTCATTTAACTGACAAAAGTACAAAGAAAAGATTTTCAATAGTTTTACTGAACAACCTAATTGTGTTTTATACAATACAATATATACAAATTTATGATATGATGGCTGCTATACACTCAACAAAAGTTGGACAGAGGCATGTTTACCATTGTGTTACATCACATTTCTTTTTAATAACACTGTTTCATCATATTTAAACTGAGGACTCTAATTGTTGGACTTTTGCAGTTGGAAATTTTGTCCATTCATGCTTGACATAACTCTTCAGCTGCTCAAAATCAGTGTTCGCCAGTGTTTGATTCTTTTCCTCATGATGCACCATTAATAGGAGATAGATCTGACCTGGCAGAAGGCGAGTAAAGCACATGCACTGTGAGTCTACAAAGCCATGACGTTGCAACACATGCACAATGTTTTCTTTATTTTTTTATTATTGTTTATTTCTCTCTAAAATCCTAATATAGACCTCAGAGTCAATGCTACCTTCACAAACATGCAGCTCTGCCATGCAGTGAGCACTAATGCTCCCAAATACTGTCACAGATGCTGGCATTTGCACCTTTTGGTGAAAACAATCTGGATGGTCGTTTTCATTACTGATACAGAGAACTTGATGCCCATTTTTTCTCAGAAAAGAGCCGCAATGTAGACTCATGTGACCACAGCACATGGTTCCACAGTCTTTTGGTCCATCTGAGATGAACCTGGGCCCAGAAAACTCAGCAGCGTTTCTGCATAGAGTTGATACTTGGCTTCCTCCTTGCATAAAACCATTTCAAGCTGCATTTCTGGATGCAGTGACAGATTGTGTTAGGTGATAGTGGTTTTCTGAAGTACTTCTGAGCCCAGGTTTGCCATATTTGCTGCAGTGTCACCTGAGGGCTTAATAATCACATCACTGGGTTTTGGGTTTTGCCCTATACACGCTGAAATTTCTCCAAATTTTCTGAATCTTTCCACAGTGTTATGCACTGTTTAATGTTCCTTTTGAACTGACTAACAAGAAATCTCACAAATTTTGGCAGAAGGGGGTGAGCTACAACCCATTCTCTTTGCTTGTACAGTTGTCCTGGTTTTTCTTTTTTAAAAACCGGATAACTGAGCATAGAAAACCTGGTATATTGAACCTTGTAAACACACACACTGGATGCCAGAGCTGAAATTTGACCCAGCGCCATCATTGCAAGTTTCTTTGACTATGACCACTAATGATGGCTAATGTCAAGTATCTTTTCCACTTTTTTCATGAGGTAACTAATGTTTCTGAGACAGTTCACAGAATTAACTCTGTGACTTCACACTGTCTTGTCATTTACTGTTATTACATAATTGTCCCTTGTGGTCTTAGTGGCTGCTGGTCAACAGAGTGAGTCTGTGTAACTTAAAACAGCATAACACCATTGCTGCAGTTATAACGCAATGTAAACAATAACTTGTGATCTAACAGACTGGTAAGTTACCAAATTTGTCTCAGTAAGATCATTTATAGTACTGGAGACAGATACTTAAATATTGCTAACTTTGGCTAATATTAGCCACTATAAGCTACTTCTCATACCATTACCAAGTAAGGCTGTAGCAGCAAACTCTCTGAGTATATGCTGCTCAACTGAGCAAAGGGGATTCATTTCTTCAGAATTCAGTTTTCATTTTTCGAAAGAAAAATGTATTTTTTTCTCCATTCAAAAGATTATCTGTATGCTCAGTGTTTTTTTGTTTTTTTTTAAATAGAGTCCTTGCCCTTCCTTTACTAAATAGTAAAAATCCCAAGGGTTTTGTACTGATTGTAAAAATCTTAAATCAATGTATGTGCAGTTTTCCACTATGATATATATCAGGATTTTGTACATAACTAAAAAATTCAAAGTATCAAATCACACTGATGCAAAAGTCTTCTACATTCATAAAATCAAAATGGTCTTGCTTAATATTTTGTATTGTTTTCCAGTCAGATATATAAGGCACAGAATACCTTAGTATAAATTGTATAGCAATTATGCTGCCATATCATCTGCCTCTGTTAGCACTCTGCAGCTATACTGGGAGTAATTTTCTTTGGTTTTCTGATGAGAGCTGGTTCCTCCTCTCCCCTCTCACATTGACCCTTCCTCTACAAGGCCTCCTCGCACTCAGAGTTACATTTCCTTAAGAGGACATTCCATCACTACTTATTACACACAGAGAGAAAGGCAGTGGAAAATAAGTAGGCCATGCTAGCATTATCTGTTTTTCATGTGGTGAAGTTGGTTCAGAACAAAGCTGACAAGGATTGTATGTTCAGTGGGGAATGTCAGAGGTGATAAATAGACAGTGACTTAATTTATACTGAGCCAAAAAAAAAATAAATAAATTGAGACACCCACCCTCTACTGAAAATTATCCAGCATACAAATAGTGTTATATTTCAGCATATTTGCTAAAATGTCCACAAGGTTATGCTTTTATATTGATTAGTCCTTTGAGGTTTATATTTGGCTGTGTTTCCTCTTCTTGGATTTATTTTTGAATTAATGCAGGAGGGGAATGCCTTTAGTATGCTGATGTTCAGGTATGGGGAGAGCTGTCCAAGATAACAATCGGGTAGCAGATGGTCCACTGACCTCCCCATATGTGATTAGGCTTTTTAGTACAGGCTTTTCAGAAGATTTCTCATTTACTGCTTATTATACTATCCATGGCTCTTTGTGTATTAGAATGATAGACACTGGCACAGATTCAGCTTGCTGCATGAGACAGTGCATGCATCTGTTGTTCACTGAAAGCCTATAGCATAACAAAGGAAAACTGAAGAAGATTTCTATAATGTATGTTTTTTGCACCATCAGCTAACACTGCCTTGAGGGTTTTGAATATAAATGTGTCATTCAAATATCTGCAAAATATGTGGGGGAATTTCAAATAGGAAGGGACACTCTTTTGTCTCCTAATCCTGATAATCTTTGTGAAATCCCTCAGTATCGACTTGGATTAAGTATTCAACTGAAGATCCAGCTGGCCGTTATTAAATGTTAAAGGGGCGTAAGCCTAATTAGGCGAAGAAGTCCACTCCTGGGGCAGTCCTGGTTGAGAAGCCTTCATGCTGGCAGGCTCACGACCACCATGCACGAATGCTATGGCTCCTGTGTAACTCAGCCCCTTTTAACCTCTTCCAGGACTCTTTTCCCAGGGTTCAATTATTTAACAAGCACCAGCTTGATTCAGGGACCGAATGACTAAATGTTGCTTTTGTTGCAGAGTGCTGCAGCTCATACTTATGCACACACGGCTATTTTGTCGAGTACAGACATTTGTCACCAAAATGTCACAGCTTCAAGCTGGTTTCTGCAGGGTTAAATGAACAATTGAGTCTACAGCTGTGATGCATGGATCAGTCATAGTATATCAGTGACTCAGGGTCAATTACAGTAGACGGAACCCAGAGTAAATAATTTTACACATTCAGAGCAGTTGTCACTGTTACCGTGGTGCTGTAGCCCTTCTCTGCATAATCTTAACTCCTCACACATCCCTTGTTTCCAGGGAAAACTCCCAGACAAGACCAAGAGAATGATAAAAACATAAACACCTACAAAAAACTTCATACCATCTCTTTTTTTCTATTATAATATAGATACAATGGTGCATTCTTTAGGCTACACTCAGTGCTAATTTCCCTGTAGGCAACATGCTCCATTTCACCCTGTGTCTGCCTTTAAAAAAGCCACCACCCCCCTACACCCTACACCACCCCTCCACTCCCCCCTACTTCTCTGCTTCCTCCTGTTCAGCAAAATGCTGATATGTGCGTTAGAGTGCTTATTTTTTTCATCCATTACCAGATTAATTAAAGTGTGGCTTTTGCCAATGCCCAGACGGATCCTCAATACTTCAAATGAGCTTAATCACCATGCACTCTCTAATCTCGTGCTAATTTAAAGAATTGCCTGAAACATACTGATGACTGGACTCTCCCAATTTTATACCAGAAAGCTTTATCTGGAAAATTCCCTGTGCTGACTAGTTCCGCTCTAGCACCATCAGCCGCTCTTTGGTATTTCATGTCGAGTAGAGCTATTTGATGGGGCTTTTTCGTTTGGATATGGTGCTTAAAGATTTCACTGTATTCTGTGACATGTAATGGTCCCTGTGCATGGGGATAGGCTTGTGTTCTGGGGAGATAGTGCACTGTGCGCAGCCTTCTAAGACGCCGTGTGGTGTGTGTGCACACTAAAGCAGGCATTCTTGTAGCGCTTTGTTGTCCACATGTCATGATGGATTTGGTCATTGCCAGTAGAGAGCGAGACTGACACGAGAGCATGCAGTATGCCTCCAGGAATACACAAGCTCAGCCTATTTCACAGAACTCATATCACACTGTCTAATATGCAGCAGTCACTGCAGAATAATGGAGATTAAATCATAACCTGCATGCTTAAATCATATTACTCCTCAAGTGATATGCCATTTTGCTCCTCCTTTGTTCATTTTGATTAATTGGTGGTTTATCTTCTCTTTAATTGTTTACCATTGTGTATTATTTTACTATTCCCATAGATAAATAATTTGAATGTGTGATTACTTAAATACATATAATGCTTCCAGGCAAATTTGTCAGCTAATTCCAGAGGGGGATGCATGTGTTGAGTTGGTATCTTTGAGGCAATATGGAGAGCAATTTTGAATAGACAGATGACTCTGAATTCATATTTTCAAGTAAATATATGTAGAGCATTTGTACATTGTTTATATCCAGGTGTCAGGTTTCTCATAGTTTTCCCCTTGCATCCCTGTCTGGAGACTGGCAGCTGATGCTCAGGGCCTTGACCCACTGTCCTCTGCTACTGTGTCACACTGCCTTCTGAGAGAGCTTTTAATCCCTCATACTCTCAAATCGGCTGCCTCATATTTACATAAAGATATCAAAGAGACTGAAGAGGAGCAGCCACAGGGCTTAAGGTATATACACTGCAGTGTACCTCTAGTCTAGACTGTTTAACAGTTTCCTTTTCTCACATGTCTTTCTCCTTGCTTCTTTATCTTTAGGCCAGCTTCTAAACAACAGAGGAGGTCCCTGCTACCTGAGGTTGCGCTTGTGCAACAGCAATCGGATAAATTTGTTTAAACTGGCAAATCACCTGATTTATTAGCAAGGACAAAAGGCCTATTGATGCCATCCATCTCTGACAATTGATACCCCCCCTGAATAAATCATTCATCCTGCTGTAACATGTGAACAACATGCATGCACAAGACACTTAGTGGACCAATAATTTGGGCGATCAACCCGTTCTTGCTGCCCTTGTGTTTGTGTGTACAGGGAGGGAGTTTGTCTGCATGTGTGTGAGAGAGTGCGGAGGAGAATGGCATTGGCCTTATCTTTGGCTTATGCGTGGCTGACCATGTTCAGGCCTAAGGGCAGTGCAAGAGAGAGAGAGTGGGGTCACATTCTGCTGCTGCTGGGTGGAAGCCCCTGCCATGCTGCAAACACCCCCAAGGCTCAGGCAGGGGGACAGGAGTATGTGTGCATGTCCCCCCCCCCAGCACCATCTGCTAACCCACTACTGAGCCACCCAGGATGGAGCCTGAGGAGGAGCAGCTGGGGGTGCTGCAGGGGAGGAAGGACTTAAAGTAGCCTCAGCACTGGCTCTCTCCTTTAAATACATCCTGTAAGATTTTGTTTAAAAAGATATGCTCAGATCTGTGCACAAAACCCACAATGTGGAGTTGCAATATTTGACATTAGAGCCTGATTAATACAATGTGGAAGATGAAATGGGCTATGTAAACTCCTGCTGAGAACGGGATAGAATTACCAAGGAAGGGCCAACACGTAATCCTGCTTTCACAATATGGCCATGCACTGGTCCTTTACAACAGCCGCTGGGGGAGTCACTGATGATTGTTCATTAGCAAACTCAGTAGGGGCTAGCAGTAGAACAATCTACTAAAGATCCTGAACTGTGCTCATGCCTGCAGGATAATCCAACACACACTCAGTGGTAATATAAAAAATGCGACATCAATATAAGGCTGATATGCTAGTGAAAAGGAAACCAGCCTTTCTTTTGTTTATAAACAATGTTTATTTCATGGTATGTGAACAGTTGGTTCTTTTTTCCACAGTTGCATGTGTAAGTGTGTCTGTGAGCACACAAAGCTCATGAGCAGAGCCTAAAGTCATTAATGTTAATGTGTGTGTGCATCCCTCACTATTCCCTGCGCGGCTCTATATATAGGGCTGTAATGATAGCCAGCTCAGGGAGATGAGAGTAGAGAATTAATAAGCCTTGGTAGAAGATCTCTACACTGTCTCTAGACAATGCTGGGGCTCTCTGTGGAAAAGCAGCAGAGATGAGATGTTAAGAGGTTTTTTGTTTCTTGTTTCTTTTTCTGCCTTCCCACTGAACACAGAAAATAAATTGATTTCTGGTGGAGGCACACATGCATCTATTTTAGATAGAAATTCATTTCTGTCTCAAATCTATCTTAAAATTCTGACATGAACATCTAATTTATTGATGAGATTTGGGAGCAATGTTGCAGGGGTCATATTATAAAGAAAGGGGTTGCAGGGTTAAATTAAGGATTAAATTGTGTCATCAAAGATCATAAAATGTTGACAGCTTTGTTTTCATATTACTAATAAATACAGAAGAGGATGAGGATAAGAAGAATTAAATAAATAGCTTTTAGACAAGGTAATTATGATGAAATCAACAGCTTTTCAGTACCTCAAAGCATATCAGAGATAGAGAAAATATTTATTTCCGTGTCCCAGTGTTACCTTCAGTCAGTGTGATTTGGGGACAGGTTCCCTCCCATGTTTCCACTACTGTGATGCAAAGCCAGATGAGCCGACGTCCAGCCAGACAGGGTGAGCTGGGGATAAGATGCCCTAGTTGCCATAAGTGATTGACTGTCTTTTTCTCCCCTGGGAGGGAAAAAGTGTGTGTCTGTATGAAGTGAGGATGACACACAGCCCTCTGGTTCCCAGGGCTATACAACATGCTGCATATTGGTCCTTCCTGCAGTCACAGTCACACTTCCAGTGATCTGATGGCAGGGTGGAAAACTCCCTTTGACAATAGGGTCCATGTTGGTGCTTGGTAACCATATTATCAGTTTAGAAACTGTTGCTGAAGTTGCAAAATTGCTGTATAAAAAATAAGTTACTGGTATAAGATCTGTTATCTGTCACATACAATAGTGATATCATTGATGGGATGATTCATCATCCCAAACTTTGATGAGCTTTAACTAGTGGTTATAGGCTTTTATTAAGATTTATCAGTCTCCTGCAGTTGACCTTTTCTGCTCAGCTCTTTACAATTATTGCCAAATCACTGCATACTCTAAAATATTGATTACATGATGTAAGTACTGATAATGTCTTTTTTTTTCTCTCCCATCTTAGATTAATAAAACAATTACACAAAAAGATTTTTTGGGGGATTTCCACTTTTACTGACTAGTTATAGTAGCAAGTGGACGGACATGAGGAAAGAGAGCAAGGGAAAGCATGCAGTTAAGGAAATTAAAAAAGGAGAAAAATATATGCAGCCAAGTGATTTGCCTATGATTTCTGCATACATTTGCTGAGTATTCATATATGGACATATAAAATGTTTTTGGTTAAAGTTTGTTGAGGTTGATACAAAAAGTTTCAATCTTACACCAAGTTCAAAACACAAAATGCTGTATAAAAGGTGAACAAGGCATCAGGACAGGAGTTATGAGGAACACAAAGCAATATATGAATAGGATTAAAAAATAGTAGCACAGAATAAGCAGAAATTAAATGAAGCTATTTCAACAGGACTAAAAATAACTATGCATTTACAGTGCCAATATATGAATGACCTTTCAAATTTTAAGATGATATTTAACAGTAAAATTTAAGATTTTTGGTTACCTTCCAGCATGAGTTGGCAGTTGATTTCAGGCTGTTAAATTAAAATATAATTATGTGTACGCCCACCTAACACCCTAAACACAAAGCTTTCACATTCCACCGGACTTAATCTTAATAGTAACTTTTTCTGTCTGTTACTAGTTGTCTCTGTAATATTTCTCATGTTAGGAAAGAATATTCAGTCAGGTTTGTGGAGTGAGCTCTACAGTCACTTTGATCTTTAAGATATTCTGATCTTTTAGCAACATTTCCAGGGAAACACAAAAACAAAAATAAAATAGAAAGTCTAGTTTCCAGCCTCAGTCTGAAGTACCAGCTAGTCCGGCCTCTCCAGAGTACTTGATCGCTTTCCTGTCCACTTAAGTCGGTGATTTTATATCCAGACAAAACAGTCAGTTGTTGATTTTTTCTTTTTTGACCAGTGCTTCTCCAGGCATTTGTTCACTACAATTATCATTCAACCAAGCAAAGTCACATTCTAATCATTTGATCAATATATGCTCCCCTGTTGGAATTACTGCAAAGTGAGTCAAACAATATACAGCGTTTTCTAATATGTGCAGTTTGTCCTCAAAGGTCTGACAGTGATGCAGAAAAGACGAGTGTCTCCCTTATTTACTGGCCTTGTGATTTTTTAGCTCTATAAGGTGCAGAACAGGTTCCAGTCAGAGATAAGGTGAGCTATGTGTGCCCCTGAGGATATGAAGAGAGCAGGCCAGAACAAACAACCATCACCTGTTTGCTTTCTGTTCCACACAAACTTGTTATAGCAGGATTAGTATTGGTAATCTTCTGTTAAAGTGCATGTCTGAGGCTGGGGTGAACATCAAGATAAAGAAAATAACAATGTATACATACATTGTCTGATATTTCATTTGCATTACAGAAACAGAAGCTACCTGAAAGTGAGCAGAAGCAGCACCAGGAGACTAAGACCTGCCACGTAGTCTGCTCTCTGTAAGGTATTTAAGCCTCATTCTTCTCTTGCCACAAGAGCCTTTTGTTCCAGGCCTCCCACCGACCACAGCCACACCAGCTCTTAGTTTTTCAAAGAGACTTTAATCATTTTAATATGAAAGCTGCTAAGTACCCCCAATAATCACTTTGATGAAATGGAGGACATTTTGAACACCCCCTCCTCAACTGCATTTCAGCTTTTCACCCCTGCCTTTCATCATGCTTTTCATCATTCCAGCTCCATTGACTAATGCTGGATCCTGATATGGTATGTAATTTACCACCTTTCAGCCATTCCCAACTCCTTCTCATTTCATCTTTTTTTGGCTTTGTCTGCCTTTTCCCAATCAAAATGACCAATCTGAAAAACTGTTGAGATTTTTCCTGGAAATTTGTTACATGTGATGTTTAGAAGGAACCATTCCTTGTTAGTAGCCATTCAACCAATGAATGAAAATTAGATTTGAATTTGTTTGCCACAAGAAAAAAAAACCCTAAAAAGCCCACTGTGATGTGTATGCTGTATGTGAAGGAAGACATTTATTTTGCCTGGACATGTTCGTGTCATTTAAAAACACAAATTCTGCAAAATGGATCTCATAATACTAGCCTTAGGTTTGTAGTATTAACTGCTGTCCAGTGTGCTTTCCTTTGAAAAAGTAGTAGTCAAGAATACATTCACCTACTTTTTAAGTTCACTCTGTACCAGCTTGAGTGCTTGCAGAATCTAGGACAAGGTTTGTCTTTATCTGCAGACCGTAAGTGGAGCAAAAGTGTCAGTGACAGAGTTGGAATATTGGCTGATATTCTGTTGCAAAATACTGTTGTTTTCTTAGTAGCTGCCAAAAGATAAAGAGTTCAGCACTGTTGTTACCAAATCTCCACATCTGTTTATTAAAAGACAAGCTTCTTAATAAAGCTAAAGCTGATGTTCACTGTAACAGAGTACTGCAGTTTTTTTCATATAATCATTCTGAAATCACATCTGAAAAACAGCCACCAATGAGTCACTGTGTCTTCGCTACCCACTCTGTTATCCATTTCGTCTTCATGGTACAATTTGTGCCCCTCTATTTTAAACCAATGTTCAAAGTAAGAGCAACTCATTTAAGCTTTTTACTTTGATGTCTTTCACATATTACCCTTTAAGAGTACAAACAAGTGAAGGAACATTGCTCTAAATTGATACAAATACAGAAGTTCAAAATTAAAATTATGTCCCCTGGATAGGGGGCTTCTAGGGGATGTCCTGTCCTGTCTGCCACTGTGTTCTTGTAGTGGATCCTTTAGGTACAGTGGATTATGTGGAGAGGCTTCTTGGGTCTGGCTTGTTCTGGTACATCTCACGGGTGCATGGCTGGAGTGGATTCTGGAGACTTTAGCACTTTGGGCTCTTTGTCCTGTTCCCCTGACCGTTCCACAGCAGTTTTTGTGGTTTAATTTTGTATATTTTTTTACTTTATTCATTTATTTTTTTGTGTGTGAATCATTATCCTGCTAGGAAAGGCTACTGTTGAGGAACGTTGTTGCAATGGGGAGCATGCATTCACTAGCCACTTTATTAGGCACACCTGTTTAACTTTTCATTGACAGACATTTCTAGACAGTCATTTACATGGTGGCAATTTAATACATTTAGGCATGTAGACATGGTCAAGACAACCTGTTGATGTTAAAACTGAGCATCAGAAAGAGGATGAAAGGTGATTTAAGAGACTTTGAGTGTGGCGTCGTTGTTGGTGCCAAATGGACTCACCTGAGTATTTAAGAAAGTGCTAATCCTCTGGGATTTTCCAACACAGTCATCTGTAGTGTTTACAAAAAATGTCCAAAAATTAGAAAATGTTCAGCAAGCAGCATTTCTTTAGGTGAAAATGTCTTGTTGATTACAGAGGTCAGAGGAGAATGGCAATTCTGCTTGGAACTGATAGAAAGGCCACAATAACTGAAATACCCACTCTTTACAACCAAGGTATGCAGAACAGCATCACTGAATGCACAACACATTGAGCCTTGAAGCAGATGGATTGAAACAGCAGAAGACCACACTGGGTGGCACAGTCTCAGTTTCTGCTGCAAGATTCAGGTGACAGGGTTAGAGTTTGGCGCAACAACATGAAAGCATAGATCCATCCTGCCTTTTATCAGAGGTTCAGGCTAGTGGTGGTGGTGTGATGGTGTGGGAGATATTTTCTTGACACACTTTGGGCCCTTTACTACAAACTGATCATTGTTTAAATGCTACAGCCCACCTGAGTATTGTTGCTGACCATATCCTTCCCTTTATTACCACAGCACATCCATCTTTTGATAGCTGCTTCCAGTAGAATAATATGCCATATCAAACAAACCATTTCAAACTGTTTTTTTGAGCATGACATTGACTTCACTGTACTCAAATAGCCTCCACAGGCCCCAGATCTCAATCCAATAGAACACCTTTACGATATTTGGGAGATTCACGTCATGGATGTGCAGCTAAGAAATTTGCGGCAACTGTGTGATGCTATCATCTGAACATGGATCAAACTCTCTGAATAATGTTTCTAGCACCGTATTGAATCGACACCATGAAGAATTAAGGCAGTTCTGAAGGCAAAAGGGGCTCCAATTTGGTACTAGCAAGGTGTACCTAATGAAGTAGCCAGTGAGTGTACATGGTCTGCAGTGATGTACAGGAGGGTGGTACATCTTGAAGTGACACTCACACAAGTTTCATGAGTCAAAGTTTCTCAGTAGAACTCCTAACAAGCATTCTAACAAAATAACAAGTATTACTCTTGCTACCTTTCAGTGGTTTAAATGTTGTGCCTGGTAGGTAGATATGGTTTGTTGTACCTCTCTTTTCATTCATAGTATTGTTAGTGTTTAATCTTATACTGTATTTTATAAAGTGGCTTGTGAAACTTCATCGAGACCATGGAGGATCTCATGTTTAACCATATCCAATGAAAAATTTAATTTTTAAACCTATTGTTTTATCATTTTCTATCTATTTTTTAATCTTTTACCCCTTTCCCCTTGAAACACTGCAACTTTTTTTTATTATGATGAATTACTCAATAAAATGCAATAAAAATATTAATAAAATTGCTCAGAATAGCTGAAATTGCTATTCAGCAGAATTCAGGAAAACCAACTAGATAGCAGGAATCTAAAGCCCTTTGAGTTATATTTAGCAGTCCTATAAAAGTGATGCACAACTTGGCTGCTTTTGCTCCAAAATGAATTTATGCATGTGCAGCGACATATGGAACTTGCTACCTTTCACATCTAATATTATGCATTTGTGCAATTACAGTGATAGAAACTAAGTAGTGCAAATGAGTCTTTGTTGACTTATTTATCACCTCTTGTGTGTTACCTTGGTTATCTCTCTTTGCCTTTTGGCAGTTGCACTGCCTTGTGGTTTATTTATACCACATCTCATCATTTATTAAAAACTCAGTCAGTGGGGCAGGCGAAAAAGCATTAGGGAGTGAAGTCGACAGGCTGCTCGGGGATCGTCCTTCCCTTGTGCCAAGTGGGGCTCCTCTTGCCCTAGCACTCAGCACTCTGCGCCAAAAGCCTGCGGAGGCAGAAAGACAAAGAGAGGATGGTCAGGAGTGCCAGTAAGTATAGGTATTCTTTGAAAAATGAAAATTGTGCCCTTCTGCTATGAGAAGCATGGAGGGTTTAAGGAACCTCAGCTCCTACTATATTAATTTTTGGAAGAATGTTTTTTTATTCTTCTTGAGGGGCTTGCAGCCCCTGGCATCAGATGAGAAGCTGAGCACACACATCTTTGCCAAGCAGACAAATGACCACATCTGCTCTGATAGGAATATGAAAACTATAAAACATTAAGAAAAGTCTGGAAGTCTCTATAAACATCAGCAGACATTTATTGTGTGCAGAAGTTCCTGTCTTTTGAGGTCACATTTTTAAAAAATGCTGAAGTTGAGCTGAGGAATTACATTTATTTCTGTTTAACTATGGAATAAGTTTTAAATTTTGAAACTGGCTTTTGAGTAATTCACAGCTGAAATTTTTGAAGGGACTATTTTTATTTTTATCAAGGAAGACTAAACTATATCTGTTTGCAGATTTGGTAATACCTTTTAGAAAGAACATGATCAAACTTGACCTCGAATTAATTTGTCCCAAATTCTGCTTTAAAAGAAACATGCCTCTGAGACTTGCCAAATTAAAACTCAAACACTAGCACACACAAAAAATCTGAAGTATTTTGCATTAAATGAAAGACAGTATATCATGCCAACATAACCTGGCTAGATATAAGGATCTATGCATTTTTGTAACTCGTTGTCCAAAAAGCAAAACAATACAAATTCTAAAAACTTCCCAAACAGCACTGAGAAAGGATAGAGCCCATGGTAACTTCAGTGAGGAATGTCGCATGGGTGTCAGACACTATGTGGAGAGATGAAGGGGAAGTGGGACCACCCAAAAATACCAGCCATCCTATTGCAATGCTGAGTAATAGCCCAGAACTGCAGCTGTGTGAAGGAATGCTGCTGTACTTGATTCTCCTTAAACACAGATGCAACCTGGTATTGCATGTGAATTGGTAGCAGTACTGCAAAAACTTACTTGCTGCAGTATCTGCTTCACACTACTACGAGACAACTCAAAGAGCACATTTTGGACTCTCACCCTGGAAGTCCTAAAACAAACTTTAATTATGTAATTCAAACTCTGCAGTTCAACGACCTTTGGCTGCCTGTGTACTTTGGACACCCAGAGCACCTGGCTGCAAGCTGTCGACTCACCATTTAAGGCACGCTTTTCCTGTGGTCCTTTACAGACTGCTGTTCCTCTGCGGGTGCAATCAGCTATCATGACTTACAGAGAGATAAGAAACTGTTAAAGATTAGAGAAAAGATTAAGTTATCTCTTTGCTTCACTTTTCTGTTTGTTTTGTGTAGTGTTCCAGCCAAAACCTCAGAATTCCGAGTCATTTGACTTGAAAGGTTGATATGAGCGAAGTACAAGTGCAGCATCTCAGTAGATCATAATGTCTTTTGATTAAGCGGGATACTGAAAGCAGGTTAAAGGTAATGGTACTGAAGAGTTCATTAAAATAACTAACCTGGCAACGCACTCATTTAGTCTGCAGAGAAGCTTGTTTGCCCCCTGTAATGTGTGGATGTTCAAGGTCCTTCTTACTTTGATCTGTGTGAATGGAGAGGCATCAAAGGAAACAGAGGCTGCACCGTGTTGGTGTGCCTAATGACTGAGGAGTAATCTCATCACAAGGAAATTGTTTAACACACAGTAATTCTGCAGTTTGATGGATGTGCCCTCTGTATGAATTGCCGCTCACACTTCAATAATCTCTGCTTACCATAGTTAAGGCAGTCCCTATGACTTATCTTAGATGTCACACAGTTTCATTGCCACATTTTCAAGGTGTTGGCAAAAGACTTGATAGAGCAAGGCTTTCTCTTTCCCCTGCACAGTGTGGCTGTGACTGAGCCAAGACATTCCCATTTGCAAATGAGAGTGCTCCCAATGTCATATTTACATATATAATTGCAGGTAGTGTCATCTTTCCTCAGTTTTAAGGTGCGTATTGAATGATATGTCACATTCTGGTGGTTAAGTATCGCAGCATTGCAGTAGTTCTCAGTGACCACTCCAGAACCAAGAATGCTGATTTTAGTGCTTTTAGTGTATTATTTCTGTCTCTCAGTGTGACTCCTATTGGCACACGAACATTAGAACACACAATGATCATGTCTACCATCCCTAAACACTAGCACAGTATAGAGATCATCCAAAGACTGAGCTATAGGATGATCTACTGGAGACACTTCATGTTCTCAACCTGCTGCAATGTTTGTCATTGTCTTTTTGTCACCACTTTCAGTTGGTCAAATGTCCTCTATTACACTGTTTATCTATGTTTGCGCTAATGTGTTTCTTAGTTTTCTTAGTTGTATATGTAGTAATGTGGTCCCGGAGGATTTTTTTTTTTATGGATCACCTGTACATAATGGAAATGACAATAAAGAGTTACTTCACTTGACCTGACTTGACATTCATTCCATCACATGAGTAGATTTGGGGCTCCATAATTTAGAGAGATAGGGATTTTCTCCATCATCACTGCTACTTCCAGCTTTGCTTTGCATTGCTTTGCAATGTAAACAATTAATTCTGCTCAGAATATGAAAATTACTGCCTCCTACTTATTGGGTGGAGAGATAATAGGTGTTGCCTCCACAAAGGAGGTAGCTTAGTGAAGGTACAAAGAAGCCACTGACTTTGCACCACGCGCCATAAAAGAAGCACATTGTAAAGTGTTAGTGTGATATTGGGCAAGTATATGTTACTAAGAACACCTTCACCACTCCTTGACATATTCTTCACATCTCTGAACTCTATTGGCAGCAATCTTTAACTCTAGTTTACTGATCAACCAAATTCCTAGACAGAGTTATAATTCATTTGAAAGCCTTACTCTTAGCCTCGATCACCCTGATTGGAAAACTCAGAAGCAAGTTTTATTTGTTGTCTATCGTCTGCCTATTGCTTATTCAGAGATTCTATATGAATTCTCTGACTTTTTATCCAATTTAGTGCTCAGTTCAGACAAAATAATTATAGTAGGTGATTTCAACATTCATGTAGATGTTGAAAATGACAGCCTGAACACTGCATTTCATTCATTATTAGCTGTAAGTCTTAGGAGTGACACCTTCATGAATTTCTTTACAAATAAAATTTTGTCCATTAGGGAAAAAATTATTTGTAGTTTACCCTCGGATGTGCCATTATATATGGCGGCTTCAACTGCC
>VUQH01034360.1:0-11152 GCA_015106775.1 Etroplus canarensis
AAAACGCAGCCCCCCCCCCCCCCCCCCCCCCCGCTGACCCATCACTATACCTCTGAGCTGCACAGCACAGCAGCGCGTTTCCCCCCGCGGATCAGAGTTAGACTCACGTTTGTCCTACATCAGGAGCCGCACTCGTTCCAGCTCTAACTGCTTCGTCAGCTGTCAGAACACTTCCTTCTTTTTCTGTCACTCCACAGGTTCTTGGTTTCCGCGGCTTGATTTACTTCCTTAAAACCCTGCCATCTGAGACGTCCTTCCCCCGACTAACAAAAAAGCAGGTGGGGCAGATGTCGGCAGCAGACGCGACGGCAGCTGCTTTAACCCCCAGAGCCACGGATTCAGTTGAGTCAACATTGTTCACGCTGTTACAAATGTCCTTGATTTTCCCAGAGCTGCAGGGCTGGGTGGGGTTGGGTTTTGGGTGTCCCGTCTCCTCCCCCGCTGACACGGTTGGCTAAACAGCTTCCCCCCGCCTCTCTGTGACACGGCAAAGCCGGCCACTCCGTAAATCATTACAGTCTGAGTAAAGCGGATGTTTTAAGGGGCTGAGCAGAACTAATTAAAATGGCGTCCTAGTAAATCATGGACAAAACAAAGTCACGCCGCCCGTAAAGGTCATAAAAAGTTGCTTTGATTTCTTATCTAATCGGGCTCATTATGAGAAGCACACGGACGAGGCGGCGGCTTCTAACGCAGCTTCGCTCCTTTAATCAAATACAGCAGCGGCTACACTGACAGCAGTAGGAGCACGCTGTTCTCTGTGCGCGAGGCGTTGGATTTATTGTCCCGCCGAAGACGACGTGATGTCAACGCAGCAAACACGTCCAGGGGTCATTTAAGGTCATGACTTTTCCCCAGGCCTCCTGTATCGACACAAACATCAGCTGTTCGCCCACGCGTTCTACCGTCGCACACGTTCACACTCCAGCGGACGCGCTGGGAGCAATTTGGGGGTGTCCCGACCCGCTGGACCTCCTGAGCCGCAGCTGGCCCGATAAGCTACTTACAAGCTTCAGGAAATATATTAACGTCCGTTCTGGTAAAACACATGAGCCACAATTAATCTGTCATTTCCTGTGTGTGTGTGTGTGTGTGTGTGAGTTCAGATTAAACAATCAATCCGTACAATGCTGACAAATCTGTTTAATTATCGTTATGAGCAAAAACCAAAACAGCGGCTGGCTATCAAACGCTAAGGCCACAGGACCAGGTCGCCTAAGAGGCCGCAGACCACAAACACAACAACGTGTGGAGGTCTGACTGAAGAACAAAGACGCTGAACGACGAGACAAATCTGGATTTTAAAAAACAGAAAAGAGCTGAACAGTAAAGAAAAGTTTAAGAGTGAAAAATTTTGTTTTTTTTTCACAAAGTGGAAAATATAAGAGAGGAAACCTCCTGGTAAACTGATTATGCAAGTAGCGTTCAGACATCAGATTAGATACTGCTCAGGCCCCTGTGGCTGGTTTGCTCAGAAGATTGGGATTGCTTGGAAATTCTCATTTTCCATGAAAACACATAAAATTCATCTGAACAGGAAATACAGGAAATGCGCAGGACACGCTGACGCTGTCAAGAGTTAGAAATAATGATTTTAATTGAAATGATGAATTTGCTCTTAAACACATTCTGCAGCAGTTACAGCCTGGCAAATCTTAAGCATTCTAGCTGTCAGTTTTTTAAGGTCATCTGGTGATGTCTCACCGCATGCTTCCTGGAGCATCTCGGCTCGATGGACTCGTCCTCCGTACCATACGGTCCAGCTGCTCCCGCAACAGCTCAACAGATCCAGAGACTGTGCTGGCCACTCCCATTACAGTCAGAATTCTGACTGACTGCTTATTCTTTAAATATTGCTGACACATTTTGGAGGTGTGTTTTGGGTCATTGTCTTGTTGTAGGATGAAACTGGCCCCACTGATTGGGTATGGCATGATAATGTAAAAACTTGTGATAGTGTTCCTTCCTCGAGGTCCCATCCACTCTGTACAAATCTCCTATTTTACCACCTAAAGCACCCCCAGACCATCACACTGCCTCCACCATGCTGGACTGATGTATTAAGCACTCTTGCATCTTTTCATTTGTTCTGTGGCTCACAAATGTTTTTCTGTTTGATCTGAAGACCTCAAACTTGGACTTGTCTGTCCACAACATTTTCTTCCAGTCTTTCAGTATCTGTGCTCTTTTGCCCATCTGAGTCTTTTCTTTTAATTGGCCAGTCCGAGTTATGGCATTTTCTCGGCAATTCTGCCATGCATCTTGAAGTCTCCTCTTCACTGTTGATGCTGACACTGGTGTGTGATGGTTACCATTTAGTGCAGCTGCCAGTTGACGACCTGTAAGGCGTCACTACACACTCTCAGATATTTGTCTTCTTGCACAGTTGTACATTGGGTCCTCCCACTCCTTTCTCTGTTCTTGTTAGAGCCAGTGTGTGCTGCTCTCTGAAGGGAGTAGTTAACAGCATAGTAAGAGATTTTAAGTTTCCTTGCATTGAATAGCCTTCCTTTTTTTCCTTTCTGGTCTTTTTTGAGCCTGTAAACAAACAAACAACTGCTGATACTTCAGATACTAAACTAACCAAAAGAATGTCATGCTCCTTTTTTTCCTCCCTTATTAGTACAATAGTTTTCAGCTCTGCAATACAACTGCAAAGGGGGTTTCTAATGATCAATTAGCCTTACAAAATGATTAGCAGCCATACCAGGAGACTAATGCAGAGGAGTGACAGCTGCTGATAATAGGCCTCTCTGCAAAAATGTAGATCATTCTTTAAAAATCATCTGGTTCATTTTAATTGTTTGTGAAATGCATGAAAATGTGATTTCTTTGGAAAACAATGAAAGCTGCAGGTGATCCCAAACTGTACACATGATCCTAGCACAAAGGAGAGGACAGAAACTCGCTCCCCTAGCTGAAAAATGTAAAAAAACAGCCCTCTAGTATTAAACTGCATGGTGGAGCTCAAATATCAGAGTAAAGTCACACTAAGCTCATATACACTTTGGAGAGGAGGGGGGGGCTTTAACATTCTAGTCCTCTTCCCTGTCTCTTTTAGCACAAAGGTCTTTCAACCCCCTCTTTCAACTGGAAAACACACAGGCCAGATGGGATAAATGGCCCCTTTGTTTGAGACAAACGTGAGAAAACTTTCACGAGCTGAGTGAACACAGAGGTGGGATTTTAAATCCATAATTACCCGACACAGCTCAACTATCAGCTTGCTTCAAATCCAGCAGCTAGTTGGAGAAGTTAGCACACAAACGCAACACAACAATTAATCCTGGGCTCCGTTCCACAAAGCAGGTTTAGTGAAACCTCTCAGTTTGTTAACCCTGAGATGAGGAAAACCGCAGGTCTTCTGATCCAGAAAGAGGTTCAACATAAACTGTGAGTCAGTTAAAGGTGAACAGGCTCCGGGAAGCTAAACCGCTCACTGGCAGGTTTTCTTCAATAAACCGCGAGACACTCGGTTCCACAGTGGAGCAAATTAATCTGCAGTACTTTCTTAAACACGCGTGTTGAAATCACAGTTAGGTGTTAGAGCATCATTTTTGTTCTTATCATCAATACTTTTGTATATCAGTCATCAATGCAAGAACAGAGACAGTAATTACACTGCTGATTTAGAATTTGGTCCAAAATAAAATCTATAGGCTCCATCTTTTTAACTCTGTCTCTGAACTCCAAGGCAACCATCAGGTTGTCTGCCGGTTCCCATGCAACGCACATGTCCAAACCATCTCAGTTTGAGCTGTCCCTCCGATCGCCTCATTTCTAATCCTGTGCATCCCTGACACTGCCATCCCTGACACTGGTCTCCACCAGCTCCACCCTGCCTGCACTCTCTTCTTCAGGTGTCTCATACTCTGTTGCTTTGGATGGCTGGTCCCAGGTAAACTCATCCACCTTCACTACATCTACTTCTTGCTCCTGCCTCCCTTTCATTCACACACATGTACTCTGTCTTGCTTCTACTGACTTCCATTCCTCTTCTCTCCAGTGCATACCTCCACCTCTCCAGGCTCTCTTCCACCTGCTTCCAACTTTCACTACAAATCACAATGTCGTCTGCAAACATCACAGTCCTCGGGAGACTCCTGCCTGACCTCATCCTTGCAAACAAGAAGGAGCTCAGAGAGAATCCCTGATGTAATCCCACCCCCACCTTCAACCCTGACGTGACTCCTACAATTAATATTCCCCACATCAGGGCCAAAAGCCGTGTCATCTCTCACCGTTCACACGGGAGATATAATAAAACTGTACAAAACTTTAGAAACATAAAACACTGACCAGTGATCAATCATTTGTCATGTTGTACTCGGTCAGACTGTTGGAAACATGTCTCTCATAGTTGGGATCTCAGAGACGACGGGAATATGAGGCTAAAGTGCGTACAAGATTATAAAATGAATCCAGATGAAGCTCGTTTTTAAAAGCACTATTCTGACGTTTCATGTTGAAACGTGTCGACATGTTGAAATACAGCCATCACATAATGCTGAGCAAACGTTTGAGGGGTACAATCTGATCATTCACATTTTTATTTTCCACTGAAATCACTTCAAAGTAAGTCTAGCTGGGTCTGTCTACTATCGCAGGTCTGTAACTAAACGGTGTCAGTCAGTCAGTCTGATGCATGTTTATAACGTTCAGTTTCCATCAGGTTACAGCTTAATAATTAAATTCAGAAATCAAAGGGGATATTTGGCAGGGTTCCAGCTTCGCCTAATGAAAACTCAAGAGTCGCTCATTTTCAGGGTAAAATCCACCAAGGGTTCATTGGAGGGGGGGGGGGCTCTGGGGTGAAGTTACATAAGGAGGTGTGAGCCTACCAGCTCTTGGCAGACTCTGGGTGTTTAACTTCAGCGCCCTGAGGCATTTAAGCAGGATATGACTGTGGAAAATCACAGCTGCCAGAGCTCTGAAAAGGGTCTGCTCTGCTCCTAGCAACACCGAAACGCCATTCGTGCCTGTGAGGCTTTTTTCCTGACCCGCTTCCAAACGAACCGGGTCTTCCTAACGCCGCTCCAATCAGGGCTTTCCAGTGCAATCCACGCAGGATTCACGCTCAGTCTTTGCCTACGCCGGGATTCAGGGGGACAACAGGACATGTGGAAAACAGCCGCAGTGGAATTATATCCCACATTTCCGCCCACAGGCACAGGAAGCTACGTGCGAGCCAACCAATGGGAACAGTTCAGCAGGACTGCTGAAGACGAGCGTTTCAAGGAAATTTTGCAAGAACAGCTTCTGCTTATCAAGATTGAGTGAAAAGAAAAAGATAAAAACAAGTCGATCGGCCCACGCCACATTAGGCGCTTTGGGAAATACAGTGTTATTTCCTGTCACATGTAGCCTGTCATATCACGTTCTTAGTCCAGACATGTTGTTCTATGACCTTTACCCTGCATTTTGAATGAAGTGGCTAACGCCAGTCTTATCTCAACTCTAAGAGAAATAGATCCCCTTTGACACAGAGTGCCCAAAGTTTAGGGGCTCAAACGTACGCTATATGGACAAAAGTATTGGGCCACCAACACATTACACCTACAGGAGCTTTAATGACATCCCATTCTCAGGCCATAGGCATTAATATGGAATTGCCCCCCCTTCCACTCTTCTGAGAAGGCTTTCTACGAGATTTTGGAATGCAAGAGCATTTGTTTGGTCACACAGTGATGCTGGATGACCTGACACGCAATCTCTGTTCTAGTTCATCCCAAAGGTGACTGATGGGGTTGAGGTCAGGGATCTGTGTGGGCCAGTCAAGTTCTTCCACACCAAACTCATCCAACCATGTCTTTATGGACCTTGCTTTGTGCACTGGGGCACAGTCACGCTGGAATGAAAAAGGGTCTTATTCAAACTGTTCCCACAAAGTTGGAAGCATAGAATTGTCCAAAATGCCTTGGTAAGCCGATGCATTATTTCCCTTCAGTGGAACTAAGAACCAGAATCAGAAAACTTTATTAATCCCAGAGGAAAATTACTCATGTTACAGGTCCATTCAGTAAACATGACTAAAGAAATATTAACAGAGATGTCAGTATAGTTAAGAAGATAAAAACGTAACAAACTATGTAAAGTGAGGCAAGATGTTTGTACAGTTATAATAGCCACAGGAGGAGTGATTACGGTTATATATCAAAGGCTGCATGGTTATTGCACATTTATTACTACATTTTATTTACACAGTAAGCTACTGTAAAGAGCCCAGGCCAAGTCCAGAAAAGCAAACTATTATCACGCCTCCACCAATCTTTACAGTTGGCACAATGCAGTCAGATAGGTAATGTTCTCCTGGCATTCACCAAACCCAGAGTTAGCCATCAGATTGACTCCACTGTTCCAGTTGTGGTGTGCTTCACACCACTCTGTCCAGTGCTCGGCATTGTGTTTGGTGACGTGAGGCTTACATGTAGCAGCTCAGCCATGGAAACCCACGCCAAGAAGCTCCCAGGGCACAGTCTTTGTGCGGTTATTAACGCCAGAGGAGGTCTGGAACTTTGCAGTTACTGAGTCAGCGGAGTGCTGGTGATATTCATACACTATGCACCTCAGCACTTGGCAACCCCACTCCTTAACTTTACGTGGTCTGCAGCTTGGTAGCTGAGTTGCTGTGGTTTCTAAATATTTCCACTTTGCAATAATACTGCTTATTCATGGAATAACCAGGAGCGAAGAATTTTCACCCACTGACTTGTTGCTATGGTAGCATCCTATTACAGTACCACACTTGAATTCAGTGAGCTCTTTGGAACGACCCACTCTTAGACAAATCTTTATAAAGGCAGACCACATGGCTAGAGCTTGACTTTATAAACCCGTGTCCACTGGACCTGAAAGAAACACCTGAATTCATGAATTAAGAGGTGTGGCCTAATACTTTATCCATAACTCTGGAGCTTTCATCCAGTCAGTTCAGTCTCTGGTGAAAATGTCGCCAAAACACCAACGTGCCAATTCCACCAGCAGCCAGAACACGACACCCACTGCGCTCCACAAACGAGACGGGAAACCGGTTCAACTTTTCATGGGTGGTTTTCGAACCTGCATCCTGGGCTTTTTTAAGGTCCTGAAGGTTTCTCTTGACGAGATTTGTCCAAATGTGTTTTTTAAATCAGCGTGCACATAATCTCAGGATACGTACAGTTTCGCATCACTTCCTGTGCATGCTGGCAGTCCTTTCATGTCTCTGACAGGTTTTTCAGGATTGTGTTTTGTCTTTGTTGCTCTTTGGCTCCTTTTCCCATCACACATTTGGCAGCCGAGTGTCCAGTGACTTCTGAGCGCTCGTTCCTTTGCTACATCCAACATGCATGCGCAGTACTGTGCACAAGTCTTGAGCCGTCCCCTCGTTTCTCAAGATTTCACCTCCAAGGAGGCGGGACTTTCCTGGTCTCGAGCAACAAGTTCTCCAGACTTTCCAAAGGTCTTTCCAAGTGTTTCTTTGGACATTGGCTACTTTTTCCAAACATTTCCAGTCCATGAGCCCGTCCTCCTTTTAAAAAAAAAAGAGGAAACTGGACATGAGAAGAAGAAGCAGGCGATGGACCATCCGTCCATCCGTCCATCCTCCCAGTTGTGGGGGCAGCAGTTTGAGCAGAGAAGCCCAGAATTTCCTCCCCCTCCAAGGCCTTACCCAGGCCAGCTGGAGTCCCTCCAGTGTGTCCTCGGGTCTCCTCCCAGAGGGACACACCTCAAGTGGGAGGCGTCCAGGAGCCATCCTGATCAGATGCTCGAACCTCAGCTGGCTCTCCTCTCAGCCTCTCCCGGTTGACTGAGTTCCTCACCCTGCCCCTAAGGGTGAGTCCAGCCTCCCCCCCCCTCTCTGTGGGAGCGCCACGCAGTTTGTCGAGCATCGCCCGGCGGACGCGGAGGGTTTGATCGCCCACTGCTGACCGCGGCCTCCTGTGAAGCGTTCTCAGTGGGTGGGTGTCAGGAAGCCAGGCGAGGGCAGGGACAGGGACGTGGAGCCAAAGCCACCATTCACACCTCCACAGGGTGAGACCCACGCCCACACGGCTTCCGTAGTGAGTCACCCTCTTACAGTAACCGCGTGTTCAGAAGGCAGCGGCCATTAAGATAAAGAGGACATGACGCAGGTACTACGTCGCCTGTTTCTACTGAGTACTGCGTATACACCACGTGTACTGCAGTACCATATGCAGTATAACACCGCACACACCGTGCTTTCTCACGGTTCTGTACACAGCAGCTAGACAGCTTTATTAACCGGGATAAACACACACCTGCTGGGTGACGACTCGTCACGGAAACGATGGAGAGAGGCGGCAGCAGCCTGACGTCTCTGAACGTCTCCTAACGAGCAAACGGCGGCTCCCACACGATGCCGTGAGGCGGGAAGACTTACCCGCGGTTCCCGCTTCTCTGTGCGCTCACAGCTCCCCGGGGCGACCGAACACACGCGCTGACTGGCGGGCCATCCACGGAGCGGGAACCAGACTGAGCGCTCCCTGTATTCTTGTTCTTCTTCTTCTTCTTCTTGTGAATTATATTGGCGGTTGGCAAACAAAGTAGTGCATTACCGCCACCCACCAGTACCCCATCCACTCGTGTCTTCAGACACTATCCTCCCGCTCCCCGTATTCAGAAACCATCATTCCCTTTTAAATACTTCCTGGTCAAACCCCTGACGCGCCTCCTTCTGCCAGGCGCGTTCCCAGGGTTTTTGAGATGGGGGGGCACTTCCTCCCCGCGCCCCGAGAAGCTGTTCTGTCTTGTTTTTTTTTGTTTTTTTTTTAATTATTTAAAAATAAATTAAAACATTTTTGTTCCGTAATGTAAAGGTGTCCTTGTAGTGTAGCGGGTTATACATTCTGCTTACAAACAAAAGATCCCCAGTTTGATTCCAGATGGGGACACAAGCCCTTCTCACCATGGAGTTTTGCGTCAGGAAGGGCATCTGGTGTAAAACCTCTGCCAGATTACCAATTCGGGTTAATCTGCTGTGGCGACCCCTTGAGGTGAACACAAGGGAGCAGCCAGAAGGTACATCATCATCTGTAAATACTGGGACTCCTGAGGATGGGTCGAATTTTAACCAGCGGCTCCCGTCACTGTCTTATCCCAGCGTCCTGCTCTTTGTGTAATCAAGGCGCCTCAGCCCCCCGGGACGACCGAACACACGCACTGACTGACGGGCCATTCACGGGGCGGGAAACGGTTAGAGGGCTTCAGGAACCACCATGCCCTTCTAAGTACTTCCAGAGGGTTGCGTCAAATGGGTTTTCGTTCCAATATTTACCCAAGGTGTCCCTGTAGTGCAGCTGTTTTTTCATTTACAGCTTTAAGAGATACAGCTGTGACATTTCCATAGCTAGAAAAATATGTGTAAAAACAAGAAAAAAGATTTTCAGTTTCTTTGTGGTTTATTGCACTTTTTAGCAACTTATTCAGTTACTATGGAATTATTACATACATACTGTGATACATACGTACTGTAAAAACTGATGTATAGCAAGTTGAAATTCTCCAAAAAAATGGCCCTACAGCATGTAAAAAATTAGCTGTCATAGACTTGTTCTATACCATGAGGTGTTAAATACTAAAGTTAGAAATTCTAAAAAGAGAGTTAACTGTGTTTATTGTTAGTATTCAAATGAATAACAGACTGTCTCCTGTAGCGCAGCGGTTTATACATTTGCGTTACAAGCAAAAGGTCCCTGGTTCAATCCCAGGTGGGGATACAAGCTCCTCTCACCATGGAGGGCTGCATCTAGTGTAAAACCTCTGCCAAATTACCAGTGTGTATTAATCTGCTGTGGCGACCCCTTGTGGAGAATACAGGGGAGTGGCCGAAGGTACACACACATACAAATTAATAATAGAAAAGTTCACTTTTTGCTATCTGGTTTTTACACTGTAAAAAATATGACATTCTGTGAACACACAGATAATTATTATTATTTTTTAAATTACAGGGTAAAGTCCTTTATTTCTCACACTGTGAGCTCATTAAGCCTGGCAGATGGGTTTCTTTGATTCACTACAGCACATTTCAGTCTCACTGACTGAATACACAGTTAAACTTCTTTACAGAATATAATGTGGTGTTTTTTTTTTTTGTTTGTTTTTAGAAATTGTTAGGCAATAGCTTTACTGTTCTGGTAGATGAACTCAGGTTGTATGCAGCTCTGTGATGTAAAGTGAGTTTGACACCCACAAATACACTCACTAGCCACTTTATTAGGTATGCCTGTTCAACTCATTATTAATGCGCCGTTGTATGCTCACAACACTAACTAAAATAAAATACAAATATCCAAGAAGTGTCCTCAGTTTGAGTCTTTGTCGGTTTAGTCAAATTTGGTAACAGAGTGTATCTGATGAGGCTTTTGTGAATCTGTTTTTTGCAGATGTTTGCATGATTGGGAGTCAACTGCCTTCACAAAGTTTTGTGCCATTTCTAATCTGAACACGTTAAACCTTCCTCAGACTAAAAAGAACATCCATAGTAACATAAGTAAGTAAAAACTAAAACTGCCACTAAAACTAATGAAATCCAAACAGGGTCAAATGAACAAAGAAACTCTGGAAATGAACAGAAACTAAACTGATCTGCAAACAAAACATCAAAACAAAATAAAAACTCATTAGAAAAATACAAAACTGTAATAACTCACCAGCCACCAGCTCATCTGCACACTCACGCAAATATCTGATCAGCAAATCGCTTGGGAGCAACTCGATGCGTTCACTGGCCACTTTATTAGGTACGCCCGTGAGACGCTGCTCACAGGTTTATTCAGCTGGCTTCAGTCACTAGTAATTCATAATGAACTGTCTGCATTTTGTGCAGGCTGAAGGACACAAATGTATAAACAGTGAAGATTTAGGTTAAATATCCATGTGGAAACATGAACTGTAGGTTGAAAGAGTCTTCTTCTTCTTTCGGCTGTTCCCGTTAGGGGTCGCCACAGCGGATCATCTGCCTCCATCTCATCCTATCCCTTGCATCCTCTTCCCTCACACCAACCCTCTGCATGTCCTCCTTCACTACATCCATCAATCTTCTCTGTGGTCTTCCTCTTCTCCTCCTGCCTGGCAGCTCCATCTTCAACATCCTTTGTCCAATATATCCACTATCCCTCCTCTGAACATGTCCAAACCATCTCAGCCT
>VUQH01034362.1:0-12087 GCA_015106775.1 Etroplus canarensis
ATGAACTTTGGGTAATGACCGAAAGAATGAGATCTCGAATACAAGCGTCCGAAATGAGCTTTCTCCGCAGGATTGCTGGGCTCACTCTTAGAAATAGGGTGAGGAACTCAGTCATCCGGGAGGGGCTCAGAGTAGAGCCGCTGCTCCTCCACATCGAAAGGAGCCAGTTGAGGTGGTTCGGGCATCTGATCAGGATGCCCCCTGGACGCCTCTCACTGGAGGTGTTTCGGGCACGTCCCTCTGGGAGGAGACCCCGGGGAAGACCTAGGACACGCTGGAGAGACTATGTCTCCCAGCTGGCCTGGGAGCGCCTGGGTGTCCCCCCTGAAGAGTTGGAGGAGGTAGCTGGGGAGAGGAAAGTCTGGGCTTCTCTTCTCGAACTGCTGCCCCCGCGACCCGGACCCCCGGAAAAGCGGTAGACGACGAGACGAGACGAGACATAATGCTATGGGGTTGTTTTTCTAGAGTTGGCCTGGGCCCTGAAGTTCCAGTGAAGGGAAAACTTAATGATTAAGCTTATCAAGACATTTTGAGCAATTTTATGCTTCCAACTTTGGGGGAACAGTTTGGGGTAGGCCCTTTTCTTTTCAAGCATGACTGTAACCCTATGCACAAAAGCATGGTCCATAATGGCATAGTTGGATGAGGTTGGTGTGGAAGAACTTGACTGGCCCACACAGAGCCCTGACCTCAACCTCAGTGAACACCTTTGGGATGAACTAGAATGGCAGTTGAGAGCCAGGTCCACTTGTCCAACATCAGTAACTTACCTCACAAAGGCTTTTCTGGATGAATGGGCAAAAATTCCAACCGAGACACTCCAAAATCACACAGCAAGCCTTCCTAGAAGAGTGGAAACTGTTATAGCTGCAAAGGGGGGACCAACCCCATATTATTACCTATGGATTTGAAATGGAATGTCATAAAAGTTCCTGTAGGTGTAATGTGTAGGATGCCCAATACTTTATCCAGATAATGTGTTAATGTGGTTTTAAAGTTGGTTTATACTCTGTGTTAAACCATTCAGACTGTAATTATTACCATCCGAGTGTTTAAAAAAACACCAGACTTGTAGTTATAAATCTAAGTTGAATAATTTGGGAAGTTTCGACAGCAAAGATGTCTCTCATTTGGTGAAAAGAACCACAAATTTTCAACAGATGCATATAAATCAACCCAACTAAATTGTTCAGTTTGTTTGTATGTCACACAAAAGTAGGTTATATATTGCTGTCCAAATGATGTGACTAAAGCTATATGGGGTAACCAGTAGCTCTTCGAATAATGTGTAAACAAGTACAAATTCATCCTGGTGGAAATGTCTTAATTGAACTTGTTTTGCAAGATAGTGCTGTTGCTATCATGTTATTGTTTAAAATGAGTCCTTTTATCCATTCTAAGCTTGCACTGTAGGTGTTTGCATTGCTGCAGTGCGGTCTTGCTTCTGGGCGAGGCTTACTATTGACAAGCTGACAAGTGGAGCACTTACATGTTTGAGGATAAATGCTTCATTGATACTGCAAATTCCTTTCCAGTATTCCACTGAGGAACATTCAGGATTAAAGAAGAGGCTGTTAAAGTTGAAAAAAAGGTTGATCCAACTTTGAGAAAATAGGGCCTAATGATGACATTAATCATAGAGCAGCTCACAGTACAGTACAGTACAGTAGGGCCTGCATGGTTTTTGTTATAGCTGTTTCAGCACAGTCCCCTGTGAACCAGGATAGGGAGGAGGACCAGGCAGAGGGAAGCTGCTGTATACAGGCTCTCAGAGCTGAACAAAATCAGGCATTCCTCGTGAAGGTGTTTATACTCCACAGCATGGTGTTGTCCATCCTCACTGTATCTGTTACTATCTTCACAATGTCACCATCAGCAGAATGCTCATCCAAGAGAAATAAAATAAATGTTTAATGGGAATGTTGACATGCTGTGAAAAGTTTGGCTTGGCACTAGAATATACACCCTATTTTGGCAAAGATTGAAGAAAGAATACATAATTTGTTGCAAACACCAAGAAAATGGAAACAGTTTGTCTTCACCAGTTTAGTTAGATCTACTTACAAACCTGTCAGTAGACATCAGAAGCATTTTATATCCTATGTTCAAATGTAAAATCACATGGGGTAGGTTATTTTTTGATCAGCCAAGCCAGAAACATGTCCCGACTAATGCTAATACTTTGGCTCAGTTTTGACGCTGAGTGATGTCAGTAACAGGCAAGGTGTTGATGCTGTAAAGGAAATTAATGCATGATTCTCTGATCGTAATTTGGCACTGTTAATGTCAGGCCAAAAAAAATGACCTTACACCTGACCTCAATGAGTGGCTGAACATAAAGTCTGACTTTAAAGTCAAAGATGCCACCTGAAAGGGTAGAGTTATATATGCCTGTAAATGAACCTCAGTTGGCAACAGTATGGTTTCAGACATCAGAGATATTGATATTGGCTCTGATCCAGAGGCACCTCTAGAAGAGAGAAAATGACTGACTGTGTCTTTTCTCTTAAAGATGAAGCATGCCTTTAGGTTTTAGCTCTTTCAACTCTCTTAGACACACAACCCAATAATGTCGCCTCCTCCTCCAAAATTACTGAAGTTATTTTATTAGCGACCTTTTAAAGTTTTAATCTAGTTTGCCACTTTGCATATTTCCTTGTCTCTTTCTCTCTTCATGTTTTTCCTTTTTTGTATCTTCTTTTTATCCTGTCCATGTTTCAGTGGAGTGCATTCCAACAATTTTTCGCTGTCAGTCACTCTCTCTCCCATTCAGGCCCATTCGTTAGCTGCTGTTGACAGATTTTTGCTGAGACATGAAGGCCTCTGCACTGCCATTACTCCGCCAAACTGGTCATAGCTACATTTGGCTCCTTCCTTTTTGGCAAACAATTGCAAAATAAAAAGAAAAAAGATACATTTTTCTGTGCTTTTTCCTTTGCTTAAAATTAATAAAGTGACCACTGGCCCCTGCACCTTGCTCTATCTAGCCTTGTTCCATCTTTAATCTCATTCAGCCACATTCCTGCTTCTGGGACTTGGGAAACATGAGAGCAGGGGGTGAGCGGTCATACTTGACTTACCATTAGTCCATTCAGTCTATATGATCCTGTCGTATCTCAGAGACACGCGCTGGAGAGAGTCTATCCCCACGACTAATTGAGGGTCAGTTGTCTCCCCTCTTGACTGTGATGCATGTGACAGCAGCCAAAAGTGCACCTCTGTGCACACACATACATACGCACAAGCCTACACCATGCTCATACACAAACCCTGGCTCCTTTTGTATAACACAAACAGAGAAGACTCATGTTTTTTATCTTGAAAAGCTGACCGGGGGAAGTGGGGGGGATCCAACTATGCGATTACTGCGTCAAATTAACCACTGAAGCTTTACAGCTAACGACAGAAAAACGCACGAAATCAAATGCCATCATTGTTCAATAGGAGATTAGTTCAGGGGCTGTGACCTTCTCCGGATCTTCTGAAAAGCTCTTAAATATTTGAGCGAATGCTGTCATTTCTCACTCCATTCTTAAACATAGAAGGCCCTCTGTCCTCTGTTCATGGTGAAAATGGTGTCCAGCTAAGGGACATTGAGCGTGTGTGTTTTTATGTGTGTGAAAGAGCCAGTATTAAGACAGTGTGATCTCTTCTGCACATTTCATATGTATTTCATCTTCTGTATTTGTGTGCGCATGCAAGAGTATGTTTGCATGCACGAATAAGAATTTTACTTTCCAAAAATAAATATATGAATACACATGAATGTATTTGCACACACACAGACACACCATTCATCTTTGGATACAGGTGCTTAAAGAGTGTTTTTTTAGAGAAATGTTTCCTATTAAGTTGCCTCCAGAGTAGAGACTGATGGATGTCCTTCTCTCAGTGGGATTGTGGTGAGATGTTACAGTCACAGGTGTGTGTATGTGTGTGTGTGTGCCTGTGAGAGAGAATGAGCGCTATGGTCAAATATGAATGTATATCCTGGTGGGAAAATCCCTACCTCTAGTCAAGAACCTGCTCCCCTCCTCCCCTTCATCCTTCTCTTCCCTCTCAGTCTCCTCCTCCTTTTCCCTTTCTCCTTAGAGACCAAACACACCACCACACAATCTTGTTTTTGGAGCAACCCAATCATAAAACAAAACACAGTTAAGTCCATAAATATTTGGACTATGACACAATTTTGGTAATTTCAATTGAGATGTGATTGAATTGCTAATTCTCAGCTTTAATTCAAAGAATGTGACAAAAGAATTGCATTAACAGTTTAGGAAGCCATTTTTTATACATAGTCCACCATTTTCAGAGGCTCAAAAGTAATTGGATGACGGACTGGCAAGTAGCTCCATGGCCATGTGGGGCCCGATTCTGTCATCATTCCATGGCAAACTAAGCAGATAAAAGATCTGGAGTTGATTCCAAGAGTTGATCTTGCTTTCGATAGCTGTTTATTGTAACTATCAGTATGAGGTTCAAAGAAATGATGACAAAAATGATGGAAGACATCATTTGGATTAAAAAAAACAATAAAACCATCAGAGAGACAGCAAATTTTTCAGGAGTGGTCAAAACAACAATCTGGTACATTCTTTGAAAGAAGGAATTCACTGGTCCGCTCAGTAACACCAAAAGGCCTAGAAGACCACAGAAGACAACTGAAGTGGATGATCGCAGAATTCTTTACTTGGTTAAGAAAAACATTTATAAATGTAAATGGAAAGGATTTACAACAAGGTGCAAACTACTGGTTACACTCAAGTCCAGGAAGGCCAGATCAGAATTTTTTCATCTGTCCAAAATGACTTGAACAGATGAAACCAAGATGAACCTCTACCAGAATGATGGGAAGAGAAAAGGATGAAGAAGGAAAGGAACAGCTCGGGATCCGAAGTATACCATCATCTGTCAGACACAGTGGAGGCAGCGTTATGGCATAATCATGTATGGCTGCCAATGAAACTGGGTCACTAGTGTTTATTGATGATGCGACTGCTAATAGAAGTAGCAGAATGAATTCTGAAGTGTACAGGCCTATACTCTGCTCAAATTCAGCCAAATGCTGCAAAACTGATTGGATGGTGTTTCATAATGAAAATGGGTAATGACACAAAGCATACTGCAAAGGCAGTGCCTCTGTAGTGTAGTGCTTTACACATTGGCCTTGCAAGTGAAAGTTCCCTGGTTTGTGTCCGGGTGGGGTCACAAGCCCCTCCCTCAATGGGACAGTTGCATCAAGAAGCATCTGGTATAAAATCTGTGCCAAATTACCTACGTGAATTTATCTGCTGTAATGACCCCTTGGGGAAACACAAGGGAGCAGCTGATGTGCATTTTCTTATTCTGCAAAAGAAATCCAAGAATTTCTCAAGTCAAAGCTATGGCATGTTCTTCAGTGGCCAAGTCAGTCACCTGATCTGTATCCAAAAGAGCATACTTTTCAGTTACTGAAGGCAGAGAGACCCAGAAAAAAAGGACTGACAGAGCATCTCAAGGGAGCATTTGGTGGTTTTTCAAAATTACTCATTCTGCCCAAAAGTAATTAAACTCAGGCCCTGGTTTAGAGAGAAGATTATGGCATCAGTAATCAAGAACCAATCCCACATTTTATTTCACAGTTATCTCACATGTTTTCCTCTGTTTAATCCAAACCAAACAACATCTCTCAATGACACTTTTTACTCAATTCCTCATTACGTGATCTGTGTTCTTTTTCCCTAATCTTTCTCTTGAATTTTCGGATTTTGTTTTGTTTCTGTTTCCTGCACAGTAGTGTCCTGGAGTTTTGTGTTCTAACTTTCAAGCTGCCAGTTGAGAATCCTTTGAGGTATCTGATCTCTGAAACTGTAGAATCTGATGTACTTTTCCTCTTGTTTAGCTGTGCACCTTTCACTTCCTCCAGTTGGGGGCCTTTCCATTTTTCTTTCTGGTTAGAGTCAGTCTGCACTGTGTGAAGGGAATACATGCTGTTGTATGAAATTTTAATTCTTTCTTTTGCAGCTTCCTGGAATAGCCTTTAATTTTCAGAACAAAAATGCCCTGATGAGTTTTGGAAGACCCCACAAAGGCTCATACGACAGAGTTTAAATTAGTCAAATGTATTGCTTTTTTAAGCACCACAGCTGCTTTCACTTGTGCAAACATGATTTGAAAAGGGGTTTTCTAATGATAAGTCATCCTTTTAGCATGACAATGTTGCATTCAGTGACACAATGTGCCATAAACAAGAGGATTCCATTACTCATTAACTAGTAGTTAGACCAATTCAAAATTAGTTATAATAGATCATTAAGTGGCTTTTCACAGTGGCCCCCAACATTTCAGTAGTTGTGTTCATATACTGTATATTAATAAATTGAGTCAGGTTTTCATGTCTTTACATACAATAAGCTTGGACATGCAGTTTGATAATTTTCCTTTACGTCACCACCGTTTCCTGAGCATTGCATTGCACTGGTATCCGAAGTCACAATTGTTACTTCGTACTGCCAGTGGCCTTGGCCAAACGTGTAAATATGAAAAGAGTGTAAATATAGCTCCATAGCTCATGCTGTTTCCTCCATCACCTCTTGTTTGAAGAACAATGGCATCCTATTATTCATAAGGCCATGACTGAACCAAAAGAAAAGACATTGCTAACTGTGGGGACATAGCTACAGCGATGCCTTCAGTCAGAAAAAACAGTTCTTATCCCTTTCAGCTATGTTTTCCTTTATATAAAACTTTCTTGCTCTTTTCCCCTGTCGCATAATATAACAAGACATTTGAAGTCCACAAAAGGTCATCTACCTGATGTGCTAATTTTGGGCTTGCAAACTCACCATTGGGCATTGTTCAAAAATGTTCTTTAAACATGAGTGGCCATCAAAAGGTCAGAAATCTTAGAATAACTCCAGTGATATTTAGGAGCACCTTTTGTTTCCTGAGAGCCTAGCTAGTGGTGATGCTGATAATAAGAGGAGTCAGTTGGTATGGCAGCTATCCCTGTGACCTCTCCAACAAAGCATCTGCATAAAGGACTGTTATGCAATGGCCTAAATTATGGATATGGGTTACGCATAAGTGCTGACATGGTTCAAACCACTGTTAGTTTTACATAGACCCAAAGGAACACTTCAAATTGGTAGTTTTTCATAGTTAATTAATGTTAAATCTTATTATTATAATTATTAATAAGTAATTATATGAAATTGACATAGGTGTCAGGGTTCATTAACTGTTCTCAAAACCATAGACTGTATATAATGGATATAGCTTCCAGGGCTAAAAAGTCAATTGCAGATGTAGCTTAAATCTAATGGCCAGCAGGGGGCGACTCTCCTGCTTGCAATCTATGGAAAATCATGCCGTGGCTTCAGAAAACCTTGAACCATGAGCTTGTGGTATCAGTCACTAGGCCCCATTGGAGTCAAACGGGACAGTGTAGCATATCTCCACTGTGCAGCGTCCCTCAGTTTCTCATTCTGCTCCAACCTTCACTTGTCACTTCTAAATTCAAAGGGAGAAGATTGTGATTACCAGTACATGCAGCTCTAGGTTTGACCAACCAATAAGTGACATCACGGTAGCGACATCCATCTTTTATATACAGTCCACAATCAAAACCAGACTTTAAAATAAAAGCATATCATTGGTGTGTTGTGCCCTTACAAGCTGCAGTCTTTTCTGATGCAGTAATAATAATAATAACAGAAGCAATAACACAGCTTAACATTATTTATTATGCCTCTGCTGCAGTGGCGTTATGCTTTCAGGTTTTCTATATGTGCATCCATCTGTTACAAATCTAGTGACCACTGCAAGACCTGACTTGTTTGCTGGACCTTTACCAAACGTTGTGTGGTTAATAACCATGAAGGGAGGAAGATCTGATAACATTTTTGAGACTGTGGGGTCAAAGGTCTGGGTCACACAGAGTCATTAATGAAATTCTTATTACTATCCTAGGAGATTACTGGGCTGCTGGCTCTTAGCCAAATTTAGAATACTTAATATATACTTACTTAATACTTAATTACTGTGATGGGTAGAAGAATTGGTGACATTTTTAAGGTCATGGGGATCAAAGGTCAAGGTCACTTGGGATGGTCACTGAAAATATTGCTGCCACCATAGGACCTGACTGGACTGATGGATCATTACCAATAATTTTATAGTTAATCACTAGGATGGTCGGAGGAACTTATACCACTGATCACAGGAAGTAGGCAATACTCACCTTTTACCCCCATAGGGTTTGTTGGGCTCCTGGATCCTTGGCAATGCATGTATGGTTGATCGTTAGAAGAACTGATAACTTTTTTAGGTCAAGGGGCTAAAGTTAACAGGGGGTCATCAATAAGAATGTCACTGCCACCATTGGAGCTGACTGGATTTCTGGATCCTTGTCAATGCTTGATGGGTAGAAGAACTGATAAAATTTTTGGGGTCCAAGCGCCTGTCTATCCGTGTCTCTGTTCATCTGAAGGTTACAAAATTTACAGCTCCATTTGTCTTTTATATATGAATTTTATAACCAAAACCAGACTTTTTTCACTGTAAAATAAAAGCATGTCATTAATGAGTTGTGTCCTTACAAACAGCTGTCTTTTCTGAAGCTGTATTAGTAATAATTGAAGCAATAACACAGCATAAAATTATTCATTATGCCTCTGCTGCAGAGGCTGGTTGTCCGTCTGTGCGTCTGGCCCTTACAAATCTTGTTACCACTACAGGAGCCGATTTGTTTGCTGGATATAGTGTGGCTAATACTCAGGATGGGTAGAACATCTGATAACATTTATTAGATTGTGGGGTCAGACAGGATTATTTTTAAGATGGAGGCATGCTGACCAAGTTCTAGGCATTTCATTGCAAAGTAATGTTGAACCCTTAGTCTGGAAAGAGTTCCAGGTAGACACACAAGCCCCTCCCACCATAGAAGGTTGTGTCAGAAAGGGGATCTGGCGTTAAACCTCTTCCAAATTGTGGATGCTGATTAATCCTTTGTGGTGACCCCTCGAGGAAAATACAAGCGAGCAGCTAAAGGTGCTGTCAGTTACTCAGGAAAGAGACAAAAGTAGCTGCACAGCATAACAGCACAATTTTTATATTATCCTTTATGATGTTTTATGTTAATACCAAACAGTATACAAATTATTGTTATTGTGTACATTATAACAAGTAAATGTTACAACTTGCTACCTCTACATGAATGCATTGGTAGGCTATTAAAAACCTATTAATTAAACATTTTATAACCTGGTTGGTCCCTGGTTTGATTCCAGGTGGACACAAGCCCTTCTCATCATGGAGAGTTGTGCCAGGAAGGGCATCTGGCGTAAATCCGCTACGGTGACCCCTTGGGGAGAATACAAGGGAGCAGCCAAAGGTACATTTTATAACCTGGTTGTATGTGTAACATGTTAATCTGAACATTAACTAATACCTTCCTCTTCTTCTTCTTCTTCCTCCTCTTTTACTTTCAGCTGCCCCCTCTAGAGGTCACCACATTGGATCATCTGCCTCCATCTCACCCTATCCCTTGGATCCTCTTCTGTCACACCAGCCCTTTTTATGTCCTCCTTTGCTACATCCTTGAACCTTCTCTGTGATCTTCCTGTTTTCCTCCTGGCTGGCAGCTCCATCTTCAACCTCTTTTGTCCAGTATATCCACTATCCTTCCTCTGTACATGCCCAAACCATCTCAACCTTTCCTCTTGTACTTACAGCTTTAATATATATATATATATATTGTAAAAAGTTGTCCCATACAAAAATTTCTCTCTGAAATATGCAAACAATAGCCTAAGTACAACCATAGCTGTGCAAAGGGTGACTGTGGCTTAGGAAGTTCAGAAAGTCATCTTCTATTCAGAAGGTAGGTGGTTTGTTCCCAAGCTGCTCCAGTACATATACTGAAGTGTCCTTGGGCAAGACACTGAACCCCAAATCGGTCTCAGGGTGTGAATGTGTGTGTTATAGCTAAATACACTTAAAGGCAAAGAATAAAGCACTGTGTGGATGAATGGTCCATTTAAATGTACTTAAGTTACTTTTGGTTGCTTTCCAATATTAATAAACAGTAATCCTCACAGTTAATGACGGGCCTGCTGAAGATTTTGAAGCGTGTTGTAAAATTTCAAGTCACCAGGGTAAATAAATAAAAAAGAAAACAGCTTGGCCCAGCTTTAGAAATATCTGCATAAATGATTCATGCTTGAGGAAATATTGCTCAGAGTGACTGCTGCCAGGCAGCTGTTAGGCAAATTTTGGGGTTATTCATGCATTTTGGGACAGGGGGCAGTAGAGATACCTCATATTACTGAAGGAGCGGACCAACCGACTCTTGAAAAATCTGCTCTCCCCCTCACCGCCACCAACAACACCGCAGCTGCTGCGTAATCAGTCAGATCCAGGGGCTGAGGCGCACCGAAGCCACACAGCGGTTTGCGTGTTGATAAGACTCCTTGGAAGAAGAGAACCGCAAACTACGTTCCTGCGACGTTACTTCTGCTTCTGAGCTGGACTTTTTTGGGACGCGTTACGGTTAAAGAAGAAGACATTCTTGACTCCCGGGGGATGGAGATTTAAAGGGATTTTTAATTTATTATTTGCTTTTTAATGAAGCTGGGACACACTTGGAATAATTATTAAGTAATTCATTTCTGAGCCTCCTGGATATTTTTTAAAAATCTTTTTGTAAAGTGTAGAGCTTTGTAGCTTGGAAAAGTCTTTCGTTAAAATGTCGTTTGTTGAATTTGTTGGCTGCAGCAAGGTGAATTTAACTGCGTGGACTTAGCCTTTTGAAGGCTGAACTAAAAGTAGAGGGTTTACTCTGATTATAATTATTATTATTTCTAAAAGGGACTTAAAAAAAAAAAAAAAGTTTGCTGCAGCTGAGTGGGATTCTTTATCTTCACCTTCTGCGAACATCTCTGCCGAGGGACCGCGAAGTGGACAGGCGCTCGTCGCGCGCGCAGTTTCGCAGGGCGAGCCGCTGTCCCCCCCCTCCTCCCCTCCCTCCCCGCGCGCGCAGTGCTGAGGAGAGAGGCTCTCTCGCGCTTCCATAAATGCCCGGTCCGTCGCAGAGGCTCGAGGCTGGGCAGCAAGATGAGCTCGTGGGTACAGCTGCTGCTCGCGTCGCTGGTGGTGTGTCTGCGGGTTGGTGCGGCCGAGGTGAGTTCAGACCTTCAGATGCTTCACAGGTGTGCAGCACAAGTGGAAATTCTAAGCTTTATCTCCATTTTTACCAGGAGAGAAAATAAAGCGATGCCTGGGAGGATTTGATATGTAAAAACAAACAAACAAACAAGCAACATTTCTACTGTACACTGCTGTGTGTCTTGTGGTTAACACCGGGCTCTGACTCTTCTACTCCTGTTGCGTTGTGTTCTCTTTTACCTTAATTTTCAGTAACTTTACCAAGAATGTTGCCCAATAAGACACAAAGAACACACTAATCACACTGATCAGACTTTTTCTCATTTTATTTTATTTTCTTTAAATTAAACACTGGAATTGCAGCACCTGCTTCGATCCACCTTCAGTAACAAAATGTCAGTCTTCCCCCTATTGCTTCTATGTGGTGTGGGATCATACAGAAGATAACTGTTATTCCTCCCATTAACTGGCCTTATGAATGGATGCCTTGGGGCAGACACATGCAGGGGTCGTCCTCTGATCTGGTGCTGCCATGACAGGCTGGTTTACAGCTGGATGCTCCACGTGGTTTAGTGATGCATTCATGGATGCTGTTCCAGATGTTAAAGGTGGCATTCATACTTACAATAACCTTATGCTGTAGAGACCACATTTGCCGTATCTGTGCTTTTGTTGAGATTTTTTGTGTGTTTGCTAATAGATATTTCTGCTTGTTTTCACCTCCAGTTAATAACTTCTGCCCTTTATGTGGCAGTGCAAATAGGTCAACAACAGTTCCTACAAAACAGGTGAAAATTAAAGAAAAGTAGTGAAAAATGAAGGCAGAATAGATAGATACAATCTGGGGGGTGTCACACAAGAAGATCAAACTTAACCATGGGTCTTGTCTAGGTCAAGTGAGACTTGGTCTTAACAACAATGCTACGTTCATTTTAGAACAAA
>VUQH01034366.1:0-21588 GCA_015106775.1 Etroplus canarensis
TACCAGGGGCAAACTGCCCCCGACAACATAGCTCCTGAGATCATAAGAACTCGCAAACCCCCCCACCACGATAAGGTGGCAATCCACAGGGGGATGGAATGGCTCTTCCCAATATTAAACACGTTTTTCTATAAATTGTTTCAAACGATGTTTAAAATATAAGTGCTGCTCCATAAGTGCTTTTCCATAGGTATGGTTGTTCATGTGTGATTTGTTTTACTCATAGAGGCATGTATTCTTTTCTATTGTACCGTTACCAGCTCTGGTTAGGGTGACCAGAGCCCATCAAACTAAATGTGGGACACACTTTTTGGTGACTTTTCACTGTAGCTCAGGAGGTAGAGTGGGTAGTCCTCTAACAGGAAGGTTGGTGGGTTGATCCCTGGCTTCTCCAGTCCGCATGCCAAAGTGTCCTGGGGCAAGACGCTGAACTCCAAATTGTTTGCGATGCATCCATCGGAGTGTGTGTGTGATAGTTAAATGTGCTTAAAAGGCATAGAATAAAGTGGTGTGTGAATGGGTGATTGAGGCTTGTAGTGAAAAGTGCTTTGAATGCTCAGAGTAGAAAAGTGTTATATAAGCACCAGTCCCTTTACCATAAAAAGGCTGTGCAGTCCCACATAAAGAGGGATTTCTGGTCACCCTGATGTATTAATTAATATCCCTTCACTATATTTCCTGTTTTTATTTTTTATTCTTTATGATTGTTGTTTCATATATACATATATTTCAACATTATTTATTTTTGTATTTATTATTATTTTGTGGTTTTGCTGGCTGCTTGGGTCTGGTTGGTGTGGTTGCAGCTTTCCATCCTCATTATTATTATTATTATTGACTACATTTAATGACAAGCACATATAGGCCAGCTCTCACACTCACACACATGCACTCACACTAACATAGGCCATTGTTGTCATTGTACACATATTTGTTTTAGTTGTTTATTTTGTATCTTTGTCTTTCAATAATTGGCCCCCTTTATCTTTCCTTTTTTCTCCTTTCTTTTAGTCACTTCTTTCTTTCTTTTCTGTCCCCTTCACCTGTCAGGTCCAATATCTTCACTTTATTGACCAATAAAGTATATCAGAAACTATACAAGAGGAGCTTGTTAAGCGCCACTTGGCAAAGCAAATCTATGTGGCACAGGAAGGCATCAAGATCACCATGCTGCATGCCAAGTTGCTAGACAGGACAGGTTAAAAATGTGGGACACTGTCTCAAGATGACGTACAGGAGATAAAAATGCAGTGCAGTCCCACATAAAGAGGGGCATCTGGTCACCCTGATCCTGGTGTATGAATGACTATCCTTTCTACTGATATATACTGTACTGAATGTTTTTATACATTCATAGTTTTTGTTCTTCCTACTTGATCATTATTTACTTATGTAACTATTTTGTCCATCCATTTTTTTCCACTTACCCAGAGCAGTCTGTCCCAGCTATCATGGGGCAAAAGGCGGGGTCAGGTTGCCAGTCCATGATAGGGCCACCACAGAGAGACAGTCAACCATTCACACCTACATGCAGAATCACCAATTAACCTAACCTGGACTGTGGGAGGAGGCCTGAGCACCCTGAGAGTCCACACAGAGGGGCCCAGCTGGCCAGTCAGTGGATTTGAACCCGAACCCCCACTGTTTTCAATTTTTATGTATAATTTAGTGAATTTTTTTATATTTTAATTAGTTAGGAGGAGGCTTCAGAATATGCTCTTGGATTTTCCACTTCTTCCTGCACTGTATGTTTTATTTTCAAATAGTGCAAAACATTAAAATCCCTTCTATTGTCCCCCCAAGGGGTGTCCACAGCGGATTAATGTCCGGATACCCGTCTTGACGCAACCCTTCATGGTGAGAAGGGCCAGCTGGGCTCGAACCAGGGACCTTTCACTTGTAAGGTGAATGTGTAAACCCCTAAATGAAATGAAATTAAGTATCCTTGGCCGTGGGTTACGTAGTTTCATGGTTTACTTGTTTTTCTGTAATGGGTTGGTATTCATCAGCAGGTCGGTCCGTACCGGATCGGTGGCGGAGGGCTCCGGGCTCTCTGTGGTTCCTCACAGCAAAGAGAAGCGCCCCGCCCCTCCCTCCGTGCGCAGCACTCCCACCGCACCGAGCGAGCCCAGCCGTCGGTAACGGAGAAGATGGCAGAGCGGCCACAGCAGAAACACGAAGGCAGGGTAAAGATCGGCCATTACATCCTCGGCGACACGCTCGGAGTGGGTACATTCGGCAAAGTGAAGAGTTAAGTCATGTTTTTGTGTCACGCCGGGTTTAACGTCTACGTCTGTGCCTTTCCGTTGGAGTATTTACCGCGAAGTAGTCGCCAGCCCCCCCTCCCCCTCCTCGGTGTTGAACTTGCCGGTGGTCAGTGAGCAGTTTGCGTATTTGTGCGGTTTAACCGCAGCGGCGGACGGGATTTTAAGCGTAGCGTGCTCCGAGAATCCGTCCGCTTCAAAGTCAAATTCTTTCGCCGAAGCCCCCCACTCCCCCCTCCCGTAGCGGCAGGTGTAAATACCTGGAGGACAGCGCAGATGCGCGGCCACGTTCACATGAATACCGCATGACATTAAACGACGAGGACTTAATGTGGTGGTGGATTTCTCTGACCTGTCTTAACGCCAAAGGGCGACTGGAAGCTTGCAGTGTGAGCCTAATGTTAAACTGTCATTAATGCTAGCCGCTGGTAGCTTGTCAAGTGCCTGTCAAGCTGGGGAGACCCTAAAACAGGCCAGAGCTTCACCAGAAAAAGCTTAAAACTGGAGCTCATTTTAGTTGTCACGGTTAGTTCTCTGTCTCCCAGCGTGACCTTGTGAGCTTTAACTCCAACCTCACCCCGCCTGTTTCTTCTGAGCGCGGCTAAAACATCTGAAAATCACCGCTATTTTTAACAAGCTTTTAAATCTTTATGAAGGAAACTGATGGTCCCCCAACTGCCAGACCACGTGTGTCACGTGTTCCTACAGATACTGAATTGGAATAGCAAAAATTATTCGCCTCAGGGTGCTGCTCATGTGGTAGTTGGAGTTCATGCACCCAGTTCCTATCTGGTGCTGATCTGCTGTGTTTGGCAGCTGCAATAACAGTTTAGATTCAGAGCCTCAGGCAGGCGGATAGCTCCAACACCATAAACAAAGGCACAGACAGAAAATAAGGGCTACAGAGGGTGCAAAAACTATCAAAAGCAATTCATTCATTTGTGTGTGTGTGTGTGTGTGTGTGTGTGCAAACCTCCCACGCAACAGGACTCCAAATCAAAGTTTAACCCTTTTAGTCCATGCCTAACTGCTTGTGTATTAGGCTGTGGGTTTTTTAATCATCTTTTTGGTCTAACTCTTTCACATCTGTTGTTTTTAGTCGGTGAGCATCAGTTGACAGGCCATAAAGTGGCTGTGAAGATCCTGAACAGACAGAAGATTCGCAGTCTCGATGTTGTGGGGAAGATCAAACGAGAGATCCAGAATCTTAAGCTGTTCAGACACCCACACATCATCAAGCTGTAAGTGGAGAAAGACGACATATCCTTATGTCAGATTTAAGAGCCTTCATGCTGACGGGCTTCACGGAGAGATAACTGAGTGCTGTTTTATTAATGTGGGTCCTGTGCCATGATGTGTTCCCTATGTGTTGTGGCATAGTTTGCTTGTGCCCATTTGGTTTCTACAGCTGTGTTGTACTGAGCATGCCCACAAGGCTCACGTGAGAGCGAACACACAAACACACCAATGCACAAACACACAAGCTTGGACCTAGATAAAGAAATCTGTTCTGGTTAGTACAAATCTCCAGTTAAGAGGGTAGAAGGTGCTGTAATGCAGGAGCATGTTAAATCCTTCTCTCCATATGAGTTTCTCCACACTGTGTTGTCCTTCTTTCTCCTTCCTTTGGTCTCCTTGGCCTGTTTCACCTTGTCAGCCCATATCTGCCCATGTCTCTCAACAATCTTTGTGTTATTTTTAGGCCAGGGTTAGGACTAATCCACTGTCACGCTTTAAGCAATGGCAGATATGTGAGTTGTCAGGTCATGAGCTGGAGTTGTTTGGAAGTCACTGTCAGAGATGTACACAATACTAAACGCAAGCACATATGCATTGTATGGTTCAAGGCATTGGACCACCTACACATGACCCCAACAGGATCTTTTATGACATCCTATTCTAAATCTACAGACGTTAATATGGGGTTGCCCCCCCAAGCTTCCACTCTTCTGGGAAGGCTTTCTACAAGATTTTGTGTGTCTGTGGGAATTCATTCAGAAGAATATTTGTGAGGTCAGACACTGATGTTGGACAAGAGGATCTGGCTTGCAGTCATCATTCTAGTTCTTACCAAAGGTGTTCAGTTAGGTTGAGGTCAGGCCAGCCAAGTTCTTCCACACCCATCTCATCCAGTCATGCCTTTATGGACCTTGCTTTGTGCACCGGGGCACAGTCATCCTGGAACAGAAAAGGGCCTTCCCCAAACTGTTCCCACCATGTTGGAAGTATAGAACTGTCCAAAATGTCTTGTTAAACTGAGGCATTAAGATTTCCCTTAAATGCAATGTAGGAGCCCAGACCAGCCCCAGAAAAGCAACTTCATAGCATTATTCCTCCAACTTTACAGTTGGCACATTGCTGTCAGGCAGATAACTTTCTCCTGGCATTCACCAAACCCAAACTTGTCCACCAGTCTGCCAGATAGAGAGAGGTGATTTTTATTTTTTTTTTTGGCTCCACAGAGCATGTTTCCACTACTCCAGATTCCAGTGACCATGTTCTTTACACCACTCCATCCAATCTTTGGCATTGTTCTTGATGATATAAGGCTTTCATGTGGCTACTTGGCCATGGAAACCCATGCCACAAAGCTTCTGGCGCACAGTTTTTGTGCTGATGTTAATGCCAGAGGAGGTTTTTAGAACGCTGCGGTTATTTAGTCAGCAGAGTGTTGGTGACTTTTACAAACTATGCGCCTCAGCACTGGGTGACCCTGCTCTGTAACTTTATGTGGCTGAGTTGAATTCAATGAATAAGAGGTGTCTCCCAGTATTTTTGTTCAAATAGTGTCTTTTAGGCACACAAGCAGTATTCTTCTTACAGGCATGGATGCATCGCTAAGCGATGCAGTTTAACATATTGGCTGTGTTTGTAAAACCTTCAGCGCTGTCACTGTTAGAAGAAACTGTGTGTGTGTGCACGTTAGACAAAAAAAGTGTGATTTGACATTGTGTTTTTTTTCTCCCACAGCTTCAGCAGTGTTAGACTTCACCCAGCTCAACAATAATGAAACAGATTGTGATAAAGTGCACAGTCTGCCATCAGCAATCATTCATGAGATTGTGCCAGCAATTTAACATACCTGACCTTTTTGAAAGGAATGCCTACACTCAGCTGTCTTATATCGCTGCCTAGGATCGCTTTTGTTTCTGTGTATTTATGCTGTGCATTGTTTTTGTAGATAAAATGCGTGTAGAAGTTTGAGTACAATTTTTTAAAGTAAACTGTCCTTTAAATTTTGTTTCACGTATCAGTGTCCTTGTTTTTGAAAGAAAAGCATCTTTGATTTTCCTTCCAGTGACACTAAACTGATCCAGTTTTTTTTTTTAGCAATAATCACTCCTGTGCTCTAGTTGCACATTGTGTTACTCAGTCCAAGTTTATCATATTAGAAGTACAGTGGATCATAAGTAGAACCTCCTCTGAGTATGTTAGCACAGCCGAGAACTGTTGTGCTGATTAAAGAATCAATTTGGTTAGTTAAGTGTCTCGACCATCAGCTGTTGTCTGCTCAAATACGGTCTTAAACTTTCTGCTGAAAGTCATCACAATAGTCCTTTTCTAAGAAATCAGAAGTATTCTGTGGGGTAAATTGCCAAAACTGAAAATGTCATTCAAAGGTGTGTACTACGCTCAAACCAGAACAGAAATAGGAGTGGGAAGCCTGGTGCGTAGCAGACCAAGAAACCACATGCGTCAGATTCTGTAGTTTAAGAATCTTAACTAGAAGCATCATTACATGCTACAGCATTGAAGACACAACTCCAGGAGTCTGGCCTTGTAAGCACAGTGGCAAAGAAAACCCATTTTTAATACAGTTATCTTGCCTTTTGCTCATTATAATATTTTCTTGCTGTTTCCCACCCTTATCTGTAGCAAAAAGCAGAAATTGAACAGAGGAAGATGAGACTTTTTCTTTGCAAGTCTTGCTAAGTTGCTCTGATGGTTGCTGAAACTGGGCCTCAGCACTCCTATTCCATTCAAAGCCTCTAATTTCTGATGAATGATTCCATTAATCACCTTGTCATGTACAGTTCTGATTATTTTAATGTTGTTTCAGTTAAAAACTATTCTACCCTTCATTCCTGAAAGACATTTCTAAGTTACCCCTAACTTTTCAGCAGTCATTTGTATTTTTCAAAAATTCGAATGTGAAAGATTCCAGTTAATGTATTGCAAGTTCATGACAAAACAGCTGTGTTTTTGTTTTAGGTACCAGGTTATAAGCACACCTACAGATTTTTTCATGGTCATGGAGTACGTGTCAGGAGGCGAGCTTTTTGATTACATCTGCAAAAATGGGCGGGTAAGATGACATTCTTTTATCTGACTGGTAGGTTTCAACATGGCCAATTGCGTACAGTCATCAGAAATTGTTTAAATTATCCTTACTAAACAGAAGTCTGACTGGTTAAACGGTTTCAAAGCATTTTTTACTTATATTGCATATTCAGTAAATAGCTCAAACAAAAATCTCATGTTCTTTAATTTCCTAGGCTCTTGCAGTAATCCAGATAGCCCTACTGCTACAATTAGCTGAGTGAACTTACTCTTAACTTATATATTGTTAAACATGGCCAAAGTTTCAAATGATTAGATGAGCTCAGTGTATGTGAAAGTGATTCCTGTGATTAAAACACCCAGGTTTTACACTTCTCTAAAAACTCAGTTTAAAAACACTTTTTCATGCCCTTAGCTCTGTATGATGTCAGTGAGAGCAGATATCTCTAGAACACAAAGCTCTGGCTGTGAGCAGGGAGGGACCACCCACCCACTTTTCAAATTTTCTGGTTGCGAGGGGCAGCCAATCAGAAGAAAGTGGGAGAAGAGGGCTAAAACAGCTGGTTTCAGTCTGTGGATGAACTGAGAAGCTGCGCTGAGGCCCAGTATAAGATAAATAAGGATTAATTTGAACTGTAAATCATAAAAAGTGACTCCTAGTAAAGTAAAAAATAAAGGTCGAGCTGGAAGTTCACATTATCTATAAAGCATTTTGTTTTCTTTCAGCTTGTTTTGGTTTTGTGATTCAGAACTGTACACTTTTGGTTGACTCTCAGTACTCCTAACTGCTACATTTCAAAATGCAGCAAACATTATTTTTTGTGTTTAAAAGTTTGGACTTTATAAAATGACTGGTCTACGTAATGGCACATTTAGCAGCAAAAAATGTTGCTATTCCCTTCAGGAGTTAATGACACTCAACACAGAAAAATGAGATAATTAATATTGGACTTGCATTCATTAGGTGTGCCATCTGAAATGTTTTTCCATTTCTAACTAATGTGTAAATGTTTATCACAGCAGCTTAATAAGTTGGTAATATGTCAGTGCTTTTTTTCACTGATCCCACGCAGAAAGAAATCAACTGGATATTTTTTTTATTTTAGTTCTGTAACATGCTGACCCATTACACCCTTCTAGATCAGAGAAATAAGCATCAGTCAGTCCAGTCATGTCCATTCATGTCCATGTCTTGCAGGTGGAGGACACAGAAGCACGCCGGCTTTTCCAGCAGATTATCTCAGCTGTAGACTACTGTCACAGGCACATGGTGGTCCACAGAGACCTCAAACCTGAGAATGTCCTATTGGATGCCAGCAAGAATGCCAAGATAGCAGACTTTGGTAAGAAAGAAGTTTTAGCTAGAGGGAGAGACAAAAGAACAGACTTGACAGCAGAGTTGTTTGTAGATTTATGATGAAAGAATGCATAACATAAGATCTGTTGGGGGAATAAGAAAGGGAAAGACAAAATTTAGAATAAATATCTCACTTGAGACTGCCTGTTATCTGTTGAGGCCTTAATTTTTTGACTAAGGCCAAAATGCCTGATGCAATATGAAAATGAAAGGGAGAAAATTTTCAAAAACACACAAGGGTCCTTGTGCACAGCAGGGTGTGTGGGGTGGAGAGACATCCCTTAGCAACGGCAAGGTTTCATATCAAGTCTGGCAGGAAGCCGTGAGGCCCAGTGTCATCTGATAGGGAATGAACCAAGGGGGGTGTGGCAGGGGTGTACAGCCGGAGAAGTGTTTTGGCTCAGAGCTAAAAACACTGGTAAGCAGGGAGAAGGAGCGTTAAGGGAACATGGATAAAAGATAAAGAGAAGGTCAGCACAATGCAATGTCTCACGTTTAGTGTTTGGCAGAGACCGTGGTAGGCAGAGGAATGCTCATCCAATTAAATGAGCTTTGTCCTTAGAGCTCAGAATCTTGGAGAGTAAAGAAGGATAAAGGTCTCAGCAGTGCATAACTCCCTGTTGGGCCGGGTTTAGTTTAATGTGGTGACAGGTGATAGATGAGGGGGAAAAATCACTAAACCCCTGTCCCCTACAAGTCAGGGATCTGGTGGATCTGTTGTGCTGCGTGTGTGTTGGGGGGGGGGTAATTAAACAGTTACAAAGTTGTTGAAGTGTGGATGTGGTGGAGCATTAATTCCAGTAGTTGAACAAAAGATTTGTGTTAACTGCTCAGGAATTACCGCCATTTTTTTTGCCAATTCCCCAATTTTCAGGTGATCAAAATTAATGGGACAAGCATCCTAATTTTAAATTTAAGGATTGTTTTATATAGTTAGATGAAAATCCTTTGCAGTCAATAACTGCCTGAATTCTATAACTCATGGACATCACCAAATGCTATTTCCTCCCTTGAGATTCTCTGCCGGGCCTTTACTGCATACACCTTCAGCTGCTTGTTTGTGGGTCTCTCTGGCTTTAGTTTTGTCTTCAGTACCTGAAAAGCTGCTCCGTTGAGATCAGGCGACTAAGTTGGATAGTGAAGAATATCCCATTTTTTTTTCTTGAGAAACTCTTGGGTTTCTTTTGCAGTACGCTTTGAGTCATTATCCATTTGCAATGTGAAGTGCTGTCAGATCAGTTTTGTAGCATTTGGCTGAATCTCAGCAGAGACTATAGACCCATACATTTTACAATTCATCCTGCTACTTATAGCAGTAGTCACATCATCAAAAAACACTACTGGCAGCCATTCATGCCCATGCCATTACATTGCCTCCACCTTGTTTGACAGGTGATGTGGTGTGTTCAGATCATGTGCTATTCCTTTCCTACACCTTGCTTTTTTTCTTTGACTTAGTTTTGGTTTCGTCTATCCAATTTTTTTCCTTTTTCCCCCTGAACTGAGCAGGCTCTTTTGGATATTTTTTAGTAAAATCTAGTCTGGCTTTCCTGTTCTTGTGTAACCAGTGGTTTACTTCTTGTTGCAAACCTTTTATTGAGAGTTCCACTGAACCAAATGTAAGCTCAGCACTTGGAATCAATTCCAGCTCTTTTATCTGCGTAGTTTATCATGGAATGATAAGGGAACAGGCCTCACCTGGCCATGAAACTGCTTGTCAGTCAATTGTCCCATTACGTTTGAGCCACTAAAAATGAGGGGTCTGTATAAAATGGATGTAATTCCTTAATGAGTAATGCAGTTGTTTTGTTAAACCTCTCGAATTAAAGCGAGTGTCTTCATTTCAGTAACATCTTGATTGATTGTTTGATTTAAAATCCTCTGTGTTGGTGCACAGAGGCAAAAAAGTATCCTCATCTTTTGGACCCAACTATATAGGAATGAATGTTTTCATGAGGATTAAAATAATCTGAATCATATGCTATGCTGTCTAGGGACTTCGTGTGAAGTTTGCTTCTAAAAAATACTTATGTTAATTGGGGATTCTAAATAAGCCATAGGTGTGGATATGAGTGTTTATGTGCTTCTCTGTCCCTGTATGTTGGACTGGCTACCTGTCCAGGGTGTGCTTTGGCTCTTGTCCTATTACAGATAAATAGAGATGGGCTCCAGCCCTATGAAACCCTAAGTTAGATAGGTAGTAAAGAAAACGGATATATTGATGTGCTGTAGCCTCCACAGTCGTCAGATTTTAACCCAGATAAACACTTATGTGAGAGAAGATTGGTGTGTTAGACAGTGTTCTCCACCACCATCATCTTTTGGGGATCTTCCATTGCCTTAGAGTTCTGAAATCTTGAAGCTGTTCTGGTGGCAAGTTGTGGCTTGACATTGTTTTAAGATGCTTTATTAGGGTCATCTGTATCCACCAAGGACCAATGACCATGGAATGATCATAGAGGATTCCTTCTGTTGTCTTTGTTACTGTGAGAGTAAAGACAGTGGGATGTTAGGGTGCTCTTACCTTGTGATGTTTTCCAACAGGTCTATCAAATATGATGTCAGATGGGGAATTTCTACGAACGAGCTGTGGCTCACCCAACTATGCAGCTCCAGAGGTCATCTCAGGAAGGTCTGTGTGTTTTTTGTGTAAGCACATATGTGATCAAGGTATATCAGCTGTTTTTATTATTGACTTCTTTGGTGATTGTTTTTATGTTTAACTGTTAGCCTAGAAATTGTTGCGAAAAATATTTTCTGGTGCACCTTAAAGAGTAATTTTTGTCTTTTTGTTTTTTGTGATCATCACCCCCTTTCCACTGTTAGACTCTATGCAGGCCCAGAGGTTGACATCTGGAGCTGCGGTGTGATCCTGTATGCCCTGCTGTGTGGCACTCTGCCCTTTGATGATGAGCATGTCCCCACGCTGTTTAAGAAGATCAGAGGAGGTGTCTTTTATATCCCAGAGTACCTGACTCGCTCTGTGGCCTCGCTGCTAATGCTCATGCTGCAGGTGGATCCTTTAAAGAGGGCCACCATCAAAGACATCAGGTACTTACCCCATTCTGTTGAATCAAGAGGCCTCCTTTAGCAGCTGTTTTGCTGTTCCACTTTTTTCATTATTATGGTATGGTGTGCAAAATTTTAGAGTCACCACTCATTTCTTTATATTTTGCTTAAAAGGAGCCAGATTTGTATTTTTAAGTGGTCTTAAGCAATAGTTCTCCAGGATTTCTGGAGGCCTTTCAATTTTTTTCTTTGGACTTTGGCTGCCTTCTCACTTAATTTGAGTCTAGTTCTTATACCTGACCATTTTCAAAGGAATTTTTAATTTATTTTTTAACTCGTTTAACACTGGTCTGTGAATTATTCAAGAATAAAAAGGCACCTAATACAAGGGGTGAACCAGTGTTGTCTACACAGGACATACACAACATAGCAAAGGACCAGATTTAAATTATATTTTAAGGCACTTGCAAAAACACATACTTTTCCCCCAATTTCTTTAGTTATATCTTTGAAAAATACCAAAGATAACACAGTTCAAGAGTATTTTTAGCATTTTTGCACCGACTGTTTCCCAGAGAGCTTTTAGCTGAAACTTGACATATCTCAGCATGGTGTGCAGTGTTTCCTTCAAAATATGAAGAAATTGGACAAGTGGAAGACAAAAGAAGGGGCAGGCCTAAAAAAAAACAATCTACAGTGTCTATAGTGGATGAACAGTATTTGAAAGTCATGTCCTTAAGAAATAGGAAAAAATCCAGGAAAGACCTGATCCTGGATCTTAGAGATGCGTCTGGCCCTTCAGTTGATCCTTCAATCTTTTTCTGATAAACAGCCACTGGTGTTGGGGATAATGTCAAAATTGAAAAATACTACCATGCAAAACACCCAGAAAGCATCTGATTGGCAACAGCTTCATTTTACAGCATGACAGTGGTCCCAAACACCCTGCCAATGCAATAAAAGCCTACCTGGATAGAAAAACAAACAATGGAAGACTATCAGTCATGGAGTAGCATCCCAGAGCTTGGACCTCAACATTATTGAAGTAGTGTGGGATCATCTTGACAGAGGACAGGACAAAAGGCAGCCAACATCCAGAGAAGAGCTTCAAGAAGCCTGGAGAACTACTACTGAAGACGACTTAAAGAAATTACAAGAAAGCTTGCCTATGAAAGTTCAGGCTGTGTTGAAAAATAAAGGTGGTCATACCAAGCTGGTTAGAGTTATACAAACTCTATTTTTGCTTTATGTGCTCCATTTTCATTTGTGTTTGCATGTTTCAATAAATTGTTGCACCTATTACCCATTTTCCTAGCAAAATATAAAAAAAATTAGGGCTGGCTCAAGACTTCTGTATGCACAGTACTGTATAGTAATGCAACTATTAGTGTCATTATTAAACAATGGTTCTTCAGAACCAATAAAGATTTTCAGTTTTGGTGCAAAACAACAGTTAAAAGGAAAGTGGCTGGATGCAGCACGTGGCTGTAAAGGCAGGCATTTCAAATTAAATTTTGTGAAGTTTGTTGCAAAAAAGTGTTAAATGACTAAAATGAATTATTACCTTTGTTTCAAATTCTGGAGCTCTATAGTTGACAATTCACAGCTTTGTTTACTTTCTTCAATTTAATACTTCATCAAATTAGTCAAACTAAATAAGATTAAGCTGAGGTAATAAAGTTAAAATTAATTCAGTCATGTGTTCCCTCATTCATGACTGCTTCCTCTGTAACTTTACACATAAGTGTTAATACAGACTCCTCTGACAGTGTGACTTCAAGCAAGTTTAAAAGTCATGACTTTAAAGAAGTGTTTTATTTGACTAATGAGCCTGTATTTTGTTAGGGAACATGAATGGTTCAAGCAGGACCTACCAGGCTACCTGTTCCCGGAGGATCCATCATATGATGCAACCATCCTGGATGAAGAGGCTGTCAGGGAAGTGTGCGAGAAGTTTGAATGCACTGAGTCTGAGGTTGTGACCAGCCTCTACAGTGGAGATCCACAGGTCCTCATTCACTTTGTTTTAGCATAGTTCATGTTTTCTGTGCATCATGTACTGTTGTAGTATTAAACCTATATGCAACAAGAATTGAGGACATCTTTAAGGGTTGCAACCAAAAAATATAATTTTCTTTAGACCCTCTGCTGTCATGGCCCATTCAGGTTATGCTATCATAAGTTCCTGCTCTCTTCAGTTTTATTCAGACCTTTTTTATAGATTACTCCTGTGATAAAGCTAAATTTGTGCTTTTTTTTTAACATAACTTTTTTGCCCCCAAACTGGGTTTGCTGGCAGTAATAAGGCATATTGGTTTGGCTTCTGGTTTCTCTCCTTGGTCTTAGCTTTATTTTTCATCCATCCTCTGTTTATGCAGGATCAGTTAGCTGTAGCTTATCACCTCATCATAGATAATCGGCGCATCATGACCCAAGCCAGTGAATTCTACTTGGCCTCCAGTCCTCCCCAGGGCTCCTTTATAGAGGAGGGAATGCCACTGCCCCCTGGAGTCAAACCCCACCCAGAGAGGATGCCTCCGCTCCTGGCTGACAGCCCAAAGTCTCGTTGTCCCCTGGACGCTCTCAACACCACCCGGCCTAAACCACTGGCAGTTAAGAAAGCCAAGTGGCACCTGGGTATCAGGAGTCAGAGCAGACCTTATGATATCATGGCTGAGGTGTACAGAGCTATGAAACAACTCAACTTTGACTGGAAGGTAACATAATATTTCTTATATTACTGTATACTCACATTTGTACAGCTCATACAGTACATAGTGTCTATTTTTTTGTATGTGTGTGCCGTAGGTGGTGAATCCATACCATCTGCGAGTGCGAAGGAAGAATCCAGTGACAGGCAACTTGGTAAAAATGAGCCTGCAGCTCTACCAAGTGGACAATAGATCCTACCTCCTCGACTTCAAGAGCATTGATGGTCAGTGACACATAAAACAGAAATCACATTCATAATTAATACACATCTAATTTTAAGCAAATAATATGGCAGTTTTTTTAAATCATAAAATGCATATGGACTTGTGCAGGTACAAAGCTGCTGAGAGTGAAATTGAAATTCAGTTTGTCTCTAATTTTCTAAAATTGAGTTGAAACGGCTAAAGCTGTGAACTGCATTTAACAAGGTTGTGTAAGAAAGCTGCATTTTTTTTTTACCTCCTGAAGAAAATTAAAAGAATTGGAAAACTAGCTTAATCAAAAAGCTTCTTTTTCATCTTGAAGTGTTGAGAATGGTTTCAGTAATCTCACCGCCTGAGGAAAGAAAGTGTTGTGGTCTGGTGGTAGCAGGCACTTTTGTATTGTTGTGAGATGCCTTTTTAGTAGCGCTGTCAAACAATTAAAATGTTTTAATCAGATTAATCACAGGGTCACTGTGGATTAATTTAGATTAATCACAATTATTACCTATTCCTGATTAATTGTTTCATTTTGTGGGGCAGAAAGACTCATGACAGAAGGTAATATATACACTTAACATGTGTTTTATTTAAGCTAAAGAGCATATTTTGTGTCCAGATTTCGAAATAAAAATAATTTTTAAAAAAACCTCACTGAACACACCCTATATACCAACCATTTTTTTAGTCAAGCAAATATCCATTTTAATGTGGCCCTCTTACTTATCTTTTAGCCAGCTGTTGAGACAGACTAACTTGTTTACATTAGCTGAGTAGAGCTGACTGCTTTTTATGTACAAGTTTACCTGCGGCTGATTATCCCCAGCAAATGTATGCTTTGTATTGATGTGGTACTTTAAGGGGAAGCGCTTCAATGAAACCAAAAACTCCTTCCTGCAGAGTGTACAAACTGCTTTTTGTTGGTCAATTGTTCCATCCTGGAGGGTTTTTTTGTACTGAAACTCTCCATGGAGAGGGCCAGTATGATGCATCTTGATCAAGTTGGTTCTGCCACCAGATAGCATTGGAGAACCAATCTACACCAGTTAGTGGATTTGTGGGATTTTGAGTCATTGTGTGCTGCACATATGTTAATTGCGTTAAAATTTGTAATCAGATTATTAATGCAAATGAATTAAACTGGATTAATGCATTAATTCAGACAGCCCTACTTTTTACTGTCCTTTCCACACAGACACCTCAACAACATCACTGAGGCTCAACAGGCAGGTGCTTGTAACGTCTTTAGCTGTATGAATGAATTAGTCTTGGACTGTACACATCCCATTCTGGAAAGCTTTTTCATTATTAATGAATGAGCAATGATCTTCTACCAAATTACAGAGGAAAGCTGGGAAACTACAATTCCTATTTCTAGATAAGTTGGGATATTTTCCAAAATCCTTTAAAAACAAAAATTGCTGAATGTTCATGTGAATGTTCCCCATCTAGGGGAAATTCAAATCAAATCACCGACACTCCTACAGATTGAATACACACAAATCACACCCCATGCAGTGAGGGATGTTGGCGAATGAGGCTGCCATTTGCAGGCACCAGTGAGCAATGTGGGGGGTTCGGTGTCTTGCTCAAGAGCATCTCGGCAATGCTCGAGGGGTGAGCCGGGATCTCTCTGATCTTTGGTCCACCTCCACGAGGTCTTGAACAGGCTGGTCTTGGATGGCCACCAGGTCCAGGTCCAGACGGGTCTTGAGCCGGTGACCCTCAGCAACCCTCTAGCTCCCAAGCGAGTCCTCTGACACACTGAGTCATTGCTGCTCCAAATTTACTGACCAATTTAATTGTTTCTTGTAATGTACACAAATTTGGAATTTGATGGCTGCAACACACTCAGCAAAAAGTTGGGACAGATGCATATTTACCATTGTGTTACATCACTTTTAATACAATTTTTTTAGTATTTTTAAAGTTTTGTCCATTCTTGCTTGATATAACACTTGAGCTGCTCAACAGTCCATGGTCCATTGTCTGATTCTCCTCTTTTTGTACTGAACTGGCAGCAGGCCAATCAAGCACACACACTTTGTGTCTGTGATGCCACACTGTTGTAGTCCATACAGAATTTTGTGTCTCATTATCCTGCTGAAATAAGCATGGACGTCCACACTGGCCTGCTTAATGTGCAGTCTTAAAAAGCGGTGTTATGAGGATATTTTGTACACTTTTCAGTATTATTTTGTTAAGTGTGTTGCAGCTGTCAAATTCTAAATTTGTCTGTATTTACAGAATACAATTCATTTGGTCAGTAAAAGTATTGAAAATCTTTTTTGTGCCTTTGTCAGTTAAATAAAGGTTAATATATCACAGATTTTTGTTTTCATTGCATTTTGGAAAATATCCCAGCTTTTCTGGAAGAAGTTTGTATATTTTAAATTCTGCATCAAAATAAGAAACTTTATCATTACATTTTCAATTATCTTTAGCTTTGTGCCTTTGATCTCAATTTACATTTTTGAATGTAAAAAATTTAGTTCCACAGATTTCACTAAGTTATACAGTTATCACAAGTTAAGGTGGCAGTTTTTATATAATAGTGGTAACAATATACAACAGGTTACTTCTGTGAATTACTCTAATAAATTCTTCTGTTTCTGTGCTTCAAGATGACATCATTGAGGCAGTGGGCTTTAAATCAGGCTCATCCACTCCTCAGAGGTCAGGCTCCACAGCCGGTCTACACAGACCAAGACTGAGCATCGACTCGGCAAGCCCAGCGATTGATCTGCCCCAGCTCAGCTCCTCTCTCCCAGGATCCTTGTCCAGTAGCTCCCCTCTACTCACCCCACGTCAGGGATCACACACCATGGACTTCTTTGAAATGTGTGCCAGTCTGATCACTACATTGGCACGCTGAGGCCTGCTGACTTCCTAAGATCACTGTAACCGGGATGTCAGTAGGGTTTTTAAGCTAATTGCAGATCTGGGATGTAGGGAGTGTAGATGTTTGGAGTGACTGCCTCTTTCTGTCTCCTCTCCATGTGTTCCGTTTAATTGGACAGGGGGCGCGAATGAAATGTGAACAGCAAGATGGTATTCACCTGTGATGAAGAGAGAGAGAAGGAGGTGGGAATGACAAGCTTATTTTTTCTTGTTTTGGCATAATCATTGGGTCAAAGTCTTGGTGTTTTACACATCAGGCTGCAGCCGTGGGGAATCTGAGCTAGTGAAGGCAGGTAAAGTTGGAGGCGATTTGGTCACGGGTTAACAATCATGTTGGATTCAGCAAAAGGTCAAGTTCCTGTCACTCCTTCCACAAATACCTTCAACTGATTATCAACTGCTGAATTTCCTTCACCCACCATACCACTTAATGGCGGGACTTCCTGCTGAGTTCACCAGAGACACATAGATCAAAGGTCAGTTTTGCATCTTGTCTTATATTTTGATTGGGGCACAGTTGTTAAACTTGACATTAAATTGATATCTGAGGAAGGATTACAGCATGTATAATTGTAATTCAGGTTTTATATAGTTTATGAAGAACTTTTGTTATCCTTGTATTATATTTATATTAGAACCATATTGCGTAGCTGAAAAGTTTGACAGAAATATACCAAATAAGACTTTATACATCTTGAAGATTATTATTTAGATATCAGACCCGTATTTATTTTCAAGAGGTTGTTTTTTTAGGAATTATAGTGTTTTTATTTAATCACTACATCAACATAGTTTTACTTGATTTTTGAATTGATTGTAGACAATTAATGAACCTCATGAGACAGCAGGATGGTAGAATGCACTGCGTGGTACGGAGTATGTGTTGCATTAGTGATGAAGACAGATGCAGACCATCTCACAGCTGTGTTTTACAGCTGCGTTGTAATCTGACTTCTTTGTTGGAGATTAATGGAATATCCAGATGTATTTCAGAGCATACTGTACAGTCACTCTTGTTTTCCTACGCAAGCATTATTTAGTATATTGGCCACAAATATGCAACACACAGACCCCTTTATACATGAGTCCTTAAGGAAGCAACTGTTTAGGCAGTTTGTTGGCACGTCTCCCCCATGAATACACAGAATTTAATTATAAAAGGGAAGCAGGCCTGACGTTATGAAGACAGACATGACACTCAGTCACATATGCAGTTAGCTGAATAAAGACGGGCATTTGAGCTATTTTTTTTGGGAAAAGTAACTTTTAAAAAATCAAATTAAGCCTTTAAGTGGTGGAAATGTGACAATTACCACTTAGAAATTGGAAGCTGATGCCTAATGTGAGGTCTTGAAATTACTTCAATAATCCATTGATTTTTTTTCAAAATCGAGTTATGATGCTTTAGGAAAAAGGATGATGTGAGATGGTGTGTATCTGTTGCATGAGTGTAAAAGCGACAAGCTTTTCTACAGTTGCCTTAAACAATGCAACACATTAATTTGTTGCATATGTATGTGGAGTGTGTGTTCATGAGCTCATATAAAATTTTCACTTATGTATTTTCACTGATTTAACACTGGCGTGATGAAAGGATCTTTGGTGTAACTGTAATTCCTGGGAGGTCAGAGAGGTGATGAATCAGAAAAGTGAGTGACAAGTCAAATCACAGTGGTTTAGTGTATTGCGGCTGTCTGAGCTGTTGTCTACTTCGTTTAGCTGTTGCTCTCTGTTCAGTCTGCACTAAAAATTGGTTTGCTGAGTCCAGCAGTTCGCATATTTACTGTTTATTGCACCACAATCTTTGTGTGGATACACAAACTTTACTGTACCTGTTGTTACTGGTTGGTATTGATGCACGCCACCATTTGGAAGTGTTCTGCATTGCCCTTTCTTATCATACCATAGCGAGGTTGTTTATTACTGTAGTCACACATAATGTTATCTCAAAATCTTTTATGACTGAATGTAAAGTGTATGCTGGTGCTGCTCCTATGTAAATCCTCTTTGATTACATTATTATGGCTTTAAAACCCTGTTTTGGAGGTCAATACAAGACTGTTGCCTTTCTTCTGTTTGCAGTAAAACACAGAGTTCAGTGGGATAGTAATTACTTTTCTGTAGACTGCTGTCACAAATATTTACATAAGGGTAAATAAGCCATTCAGAAATACACTGACATGAGTAAGTACAATAAAATACCTGAAACAGTACATTTTAAAGTAATTTAAAAAGTTACAGTGCATATAGAAAGTGAACACACCCCTGTTAGAATGCCAGGTTTTTCCAGTGTAAAAAATGAGACCATGATAAGTAATTTCAAAACTTTTCAACCTATAATGTTACGTATGAACCGTACAATTCAATTGAAAAAGCAACAAATCTGTTAGGGGGAAAATCTATAAAATAAAAAAAAAAGTTAAAAAAATCACGCACACCCTAAAACTATTACTTTGTTGAAGCAACTTTTGTTTTAATTATACCACTCAGTCTTTTTGGGTAGGAGTCTATTAGCATGGCACATCTTGACTTGGAAATATTTGCTCCCTCTTCATGGCAAACACATTCAATATCTGTCAGATTGTGAGGGCATCCCTTGTGCACAGCTCTCTTCAGGTCAACCCACAGATTTTCAGTTGAATTTAGGTCTGGGCTCTGGCTGGGCCATTCCAAAACTTTAATCTTTTTCTGGCTGATTGGGATATATACTTTGGTCATTGTTGTGCTGAAAAGGTGACATTTTTCTTTAGCTTTGGCTTTCTAGCAGACATCTGAAGGTTCTGGGCCAAAATTGACTGGTATTTGGAGCAGTTCATAAGTCCCTCCACCTTGGCTAAAGCCTCAGTTCCAGCTGAAGAAAAACGACCCCAAAGTCGTTTCTTCTGGTGATGCACAGTGTTGTTTTTGTGCCAAACATTTATTGTGGTCTCAGTTTTTTTTTACATCTGAAAAACCTGGCATTTTAACAGGGGTGTGTTCACTTTAAATATCCACTGTAACTTTAAACTTTTACATTTTAAGTTTTGTCCATTGCCATTTTCACAGGCAGGTGGTTTGTGATTGGCTGGTTTCGGTAACATGTTATCATGAATAAAGGTGCCACTGGGAAATATATTAAAGCTGCAGTAGGCAGAATTACTAACAAATAACAGAACTTGAAAGTAGAGAGCCCTCCTTCTGCATCTTGTTACATCCACAAGATAAGCACAGGCAAACGCATGTGATTTGTATGTGGTAAAAAGTGCTGTCCTTTGGCTTCACAGTATTCAAACCTCACTTTCCCAGGTAAATGCTTTCCTATAAGAACCTTTGTTTGCTGTTCATACTACTTGCATAGTAGGGCAGCTGTAGCTCAGGAGATAGTGGGTTATCCACCAAGTGGAAGGTTGGTGGGTCAATCCCAGCTTGTGCAGTCCACATGCCAAAGTGTCTTTGGGCAAGATATCAAATTCCCAATGCATCCATTGGACTGTGTGTGTGAAAGCTTTAAGGCATAGAATAAAAATGTCTTACATGTGTGAATTTAAAAGCACTTCGAATGTTCTGTTAGAGAAGAAAAGCACCATGTAAGTCCATTTACCATTTTACTTTACACCACTCACCTGATCTAAGGCCTGTACTACAAATCAAGTTCATCATACCCAGAGTATCTTTATGGTATCTGGCTTCACTTAACCCAACACCTGCAATCAGGATAAGTGGACACATGAAGGCGTTACTAACTCGATAAGTCAATCCAACTACAAGTGTGTTTACATGAAAAGGGTGGCATTGGCAGCATTTGACCAGTCACAAACACTGATACATCTACAGGCAGCAAAGTGGCTGATTTTTACAAAGTGAATATAAAAATATGTAGCGTTTAAATGCAGAATATAGGCTGAAATCAGCACAGCTGCTGTAAATAAAATAGAGGTAAAGCTCTGTACAGTAGTATAGTATTACAAGTGCTGTATGACAATTTGTGCGCTTTAAACATAGGAAAATATGTACTATATTAATAAAGTTTAGCCTACTTGAAGTCAGGAAGGAACTTAGGTGGGTTTCGGGGTTCGGGTTTTCTTCTCTCAGCTGCAGCCCCAGGGGTGTTTAACTGTCTGAAAGTGAACAGTGAATAGAAAAAGTGTTCAAACCTACATATAGACTATGTGCGAATTTGTTTCAAGGTTCACAAGTACAAATAGGTGCCCAGTTTTAGGATCATATATTAATGTGTATAGAACAATCTAATTGTTGTAAAATTGTTTGCAGCAAACATGGGGGAAAAATCAAATCAATGAATTAAGTTGTGTCTAAGAATCTGTATTTATTTCTGATACTCAAAGACTTTAGACTATTTAGAAAACTTTAGACCCTCCTACCATCTGCACACAGGGTCTGAGGTCTGAGGGATCTTCTATTTTTGAGCCTGATCGGTCAGTAGATGGTGATTTCATACCTGCTGATATCAAATCTAGACCTTAACCCGGAGCAGGTTAGTCCTACGCATATGTTATTGTGTCGATATACTCTAGTAAAAAGTGAACCGCCTTCATAGTACTGAAAACCCAGCGTTAACCCTGAAGTTACCTGGAAAAGTGTAAATCCTGCTTCATAGCACAGGTCTCTCTTGTCTGAAAAGACCTGTGAAGTCTCCCATCATGAGCCGAAAACATCAGAGAGGAAGTGCAGAAGCCTAATTTGCTCTCAGACTACTTGAATTACACTATGCTGAAAGATTATTATGGATTTAATAGCCAATGAAGCCAAAAGACATGTTGCCTACTGCAGCTTTAAGAGTTGCTGTGATTAATGGATTGACTTGTGTAATCTTTTTTTTTTTTTTCAGTTTTTTTTTTCATATTTTTTTTTTTTAAAATTAGCC
>VUQH01034366.1:31311-42694 GCA_015106775.1 Etroplus canarensis
GATGCCATTCACCCACAAAAGACAATTAATATCTCCCAGACCAGGGTCAGTGTCTTTGTGGGATAACTGGAATCAGATCCAGGTGAACTTGAGAAATAAACTGATGTGCCAAAGAGGTCTGATCATGATTACTGTACGTTATTCTTCATGCATTAAAAGCTGGAAAACGAACAAGAAAACTGAAGAAAAATCCCAATATACTTTTAGATCATAACCAGATTCACTGAATTTATATGTCTTCATGTCGACACGGGCTTTGTTCACTACTTAGTAGGTATAAAAGTAGACACTGAAGAGATAGTTATGTCATAGATGTAAAATGTTGTCAATTTTAATATATTTTTTCCTGTAAGATCCAGAAATAACATTCATATTTGGGCCAGAGAGCCTGAAAGTAAGTAGCAATCTACTACCCTCTGAGGGAATATACCTACAAAGTTTGGTAAAGCTTCTCAAAATCTGTAATGAGTTTTTGGGATAACGTTGGGATGTGGCGGTGGAGAGACCAGGTCAAAACCATAGCAACTCCTGATTTTTGTCTGGGAGATATAATTATGGGGAATTTGCTCACTAGATGGTGGATTAATCGCATAATTTATGGTACTATAAAGAACTCTCCTGACAAGCAGTTTGTCCTTCCTCCATTTCCGTTCAGATTATTACTGCATACTGCAGCTATTACAACAGCATTGCTTCACAGTAGAAAAGTCTGGGTGCTGGACTGGCTTGTCTGCAGTCCAGACCTTTCATCAATTGAAGATATTTGGTGCATCATGAAACACAAAATATGATAAAGTAGGCCCAAAACTGCAAATGGAATCCTATATTAAACAAGAAAGAGACAACATTTCTCTCCCAAAGGAGTACCCAGAGAGAACCCATGCAGGCACAGGAAAACACGCAAACTCTACACAGAAAGGCCCCAGCCAGCTGGTAGATTTGAATCCAGGACCACCACCATGCCACCCTATTTTTGAGTCAGTTATCTAATCCCACCTCAGGTCATATTGCAGTTTAACAGCAAGTCATTACAGCTTCAAGTATGTAAAGTGCTGCCTCTGTCAGCCTCTTTCTAACACGCATACTGATGGACAACAGACATCAGTCCAAAGGCCCTGACAGTGACTAACAGAAGACACTAGGCAAGTGTCAGATTTTCAAACTAAAAGCCCCCCCACCCCATCAAGTTTCTTAATGGAACACCAGTATGCTTTGAAAACCGTAAAACCTTTCAATGTAAAATTCCCAGGTTAGCTATAAGATGGTATTGGGATGACAACAACTATGTCTGATTTTCAAAATAAAAGATACACCTTTTCAAAATAGAGTCCTTTCAAAATAAGCCTCTAGTTATAAGCCTGCTTTAAGGTGCTTGATTTTCAAAATAAAACCCCACCATTTACTTGTTTCAACATTTTACTATATAAGTATCAAAAGCCATCTCCCTTCAAATTTTTTAGCCAGCCTGCTTCCCTCATACTTTTAGCAGCAATCAACTGACGATCCCCAGAAATCACACAGTTATCAATGGATGGTGTTAAAAATGCTTTGTGAACATTGAAGACAGAGTCATTACTGAGGATATTGAGTATTCAGGGTTAGATTCTTTGGAGCAGGAGGTGTAGGGAGGACCTGGAGCTCTCAAAGGTCTGGACAAGTTGAAATGGTATAATATGCAGATTCTATATGCAATGTTATATAACAATATCCAGAGTGAAGGAGGACTCTGAAGGGCAGGTGTGATTTGCCAGGGGAGATGGGGAGTCATGTCTGTGCCTCTGCTGAATAATTTTTATTCCAGGTGGATATTTGTGCTGCAACTTGAAACAGTCTAAGCAAACAACAAACAAATCAGAAATGGACTTTCACTGCCAGCACTCATGTGACAGTAGACATGAGACTGCATAGAGGAGGATGATCCGGATCCCGCTCTGTTCCAACTTTCCATTAAGCTACCAAGCATTTTTCAGTGTGAAAATTATGGATAACTAAATAAAGGATTCTGAGCAGCAGATCATCATATTTTACAAGAATCTCTCAAAAATCCTAAAAATATTTCTGAGTGTCAAACACATGCTGATCACCTATATGAGAATTTCCTACAAAGGTGAGATCTGCAGTTTCTAATTTCAACTTGCTAAATTGCTGCAGTTTCATATCCCAAAAGTAGAAACCCATCCTGTGAAGGGTGTCTCTAAAAAAATGTGCTCGTGGTTTCTGGCTTTGAAGCTGATGGTGCAAACACACTTCTGTGTGAAAAGATTAACCCTAACCTCACAGTCATTCACTGCATCAATCGCAAGTCAGAGCCTGTGGTAATTCTTATCACATTTTTAGTGACACTCGAACTCTGGAAGTCTAGTGTTGATCTCAGTAAATGGAGCACGGTGCGCCTTCTTCCTTTTCCAGAGATTTGCAGAGGTGGGTAAAATAGAAGCGACATGGTGCAGATGACTCTCCACAAGAAGGAAAAAAAAACATTATTGAAGCAGACTGTTTTCTTAGGAGTCTACTGTTATATTTTTAAAATGTATTTTTTTATTCTTTTTTTAAATTGACATTATGTTGTTCTGTAGCCTTTTGAAATTATTTCATGTAAAACACTGAAGTTAAGTGGCACACCTGGCTGAATGGCATTAAGTGAAAGGGGGATTTAATTCTGGCATGTTAAAATAGCTTGTAATCCTTAATCTGATTGGATCCCCTGTGCCTGTAAGAGGAAATCATAAGACTGTATCGTGAGCCTGTGGTCATATGCTTGAATTCTGAACTTGTTTAGCTGAAGTTAATAATTATTCTATAAATGTTGCACTGACAGCAGTGATCAATATCGTGGTTCTAACTCCATGACCAGAGAGGACAGACGTTATAGTATTATAGGAACAGGATTACAGCAACTTGACCAGGTCTCACCAATCACAAAAAAGGCAACTGGTTTAACATACCAAACATTTTATTTGCCAAATATTTGCTACTTAACATGCCAGACTTGACTGGTGAGCAGAGACGGAGCTAAACAACTGCCAAAGCATCAACAGGAGAGGCATCAGGCTTTGCACTTATTTAATTATTAAAACTGGCAGTGTGTCTGGAATGGAAATGCAGGAGTGTTTTATCAGAAAAGGAAGAGACCTAGCAGGTGGTCTATGATGACATTACAAATGTTGACATGTTGGTCGTATGTGCAGTAATTGGTAGAGAGAGAGCAATAAATATGGCATTAATCTCTTAATCCTGGGGGGTGGAAGGTTACACTTAATGACATTAACTGCTGGGCAGCCTGCAGTTAGTCAGTTCTTAGTGCTGAAAATAACTGCCTGCTGTTTAAAATAAAAGCATAAAACCAAAAACAGAGAGATAAAATACTGCAAAAGGGTCTCTAGAGCTGATAAATTGGATGTAGATGGATACATCTTTGTGGGTTCATCACTAAGAAAAATCTCTATATTGATTATAGATGTTTTCAATATGTTAGTTCTAATGTGGCAAAAAAGTATAATGCAGAAATAAGTAATAAATCTTGTGTCAGAAATGTTTACTCAGATTCAGTTGGAGCTTGCACATATTGCTCACCTCAACTCTTCCACCGTGAGGAATGAATCCAGACAGGTTTGTAAGCCTAAACGTATACCCCACCCTCCCCCAGCACTTGTTAACCTTCCTTCTTCACTTACTTTGAATTTCTTCTTCAGCTCGTTTTCCTTCTTTTCCCTCTCTTTCTGCTCCTTCTTTTCCCGTTCTTGTTTCTCCTTCAGCTCCTTCTTTTCCTTTTCCAGGCGCTGCTTCTCTTTCTTTTTCATCTCTTTCTCATCAGGCCCCTCTGCAGCTGCTTTCTTCTCACTCCTGAGGAAGAGAATGAAGGGTCATCACCCTGCTCGAAAAGGACTACTTGCAGCACGTTCAAATAGCAGAGGAGATTATGAGTGAAACAAAAGCAAATCAAACTCATCACTAAGTCTCCGGCGATAAGTAAGAGGAAAAAAATTAAGCGTGCCAAAAAAATAAGCCCTTACTTGCCGAACCTGCCAGTCTTGCTTTTCTCTTGAGTCTGTAACTAATAACAAAAAGATACGTCTCAGTTAATTTTAAGCTAAAACAATACAATCTCCAGCAGATAGAAACCACTCGCCATGAAGTCAAACAAGTTGATTTTAAAGCTTTACAATGCAGCTTACCGTTTCCTGTGCTGTCTCAACATATGGATCTGTGGTGAAAATAAAAAGGGCACAGTTATAACAAGAGGTGTCAACTTTAAGGACTCTTCAAGGCAGTTCACAATGTTGCTGTCTTCTTGGTAGAAAGGTAGAGTTTCTGTATTTGCTTTATCTAAAAATATCTGCCTAAGTACAAGATGGATGAGGCGTTTAACATTTCTGATTCCCAGTGTGCTCATACTGTGCATTGTAAGAAGTAATCCTTCTCTCTAGTATAACAGCAGGTCCTTACTCTTTGGTTGTCCTTTCTGTTTCTTGCCAGTTTTAGTCTTTACTTTGCTTTTGCCATCAGATGTGGAGACATACTCGTACACATTTTCTGCATTGTGATAGATATCATCTGCTTGAGGCCTGCATAGGGATAAAAAGTTGAACAACTGCCAGTCAACACCAACTTTTCATTGATGAAGAACCATTTTAACACGAGAAAAGAAGATATCATTTGCATGTCTTACTCTGCTGCTGCGGGTAAGCCTTGAGAAACAGGGAGGGATGATTTTGGTAGTGGATTAATTCCTTCATATGATGACTCCGTGTGGGCATCAGTTTCCTGAACAGTTATCCCGTTGTTGTGAAACAGCTGCAGGTTCTGACCGTCTGGAACATCTGGAGCTGTGTGCTCTTCAGGCTCCCACTCTGATGCTGGCAGGTCTGGAAAATGAACATCTGAAGCCACATTGTCAACCTCTGGGACATCAGGGGTGGAGGTCTCTGAAAACTGATGAAGAGCAGGGATAGCTGCAGATGGGAAGCAAAAGATTATAAAACAATACTTCATAATGGACATTTGAATTTATTATTTTCTTTCTAAATTGTAAGCCTAACAGTGTTGACCTCACCATTGTCTTCCAGTTGAGGTGGAGGAATGAACTGACTCAGGTTGACAGAAGGATTATTGACAGATTCCTCTGGAGGCCCAACATCCGAAATGGTCTTCCTGGGTGGAGGACGAGGAACCTCCAGCAGTTCTGGGACAGGGTCGGGTCGCTCAGTGATTTCTTCCAACAGTGGAGAGGGTTGTCCTGTAAGGTGAAAGAAGTCAGTGAAGACAGTGACAGCAAAAACACAAGCAGAGTGGAAGAATTAGATATGCAAGGAAGCCAAACCAGTCAAACACACTGTGGAAGTTATTTTGGTAAAAGCAGAGATAAAAGTTAGGACAGCTTTTAAAAGTAAAATGAAGATGAAACCTTCCTTGTGCCTCTGTTAGTATTTAGTGTTTCCTTTCATTTAAAGGTGCTGTACAATCACTAATTACTACTTTAACTACATAATGAAATATATAAAAGATTTTAAAAAACACTGTGTGTTAAAGGCTCTTATCTGTAATTCATAACAAGAGATTTCATGAAATTAAGTGAAGTTGACAAAAGCTCATATCTGCATAAAATCCTGTATGCACAATCAAAAAAAGTGAAGTAATTAAATGAACACATCAGCAGACTTCCTGCTTTTTCTGTGCTTTGTTTAACAGACATTAATCTGTTTGTCACCACAGCCCTGTCATAGTTGACATACCTCTACAGCTCTGCCCTGCCTGCTGCTAAGTTTTTTCTGCCACAAAAGAAGAATGTACCACCTGAGGTGACCCTGTGGCACAAACCATACTATATGTACCAGGTATTTTCTAACGCTGAAACACCACGCTCACAAATCATGTTCTGCAGCCCTACAGCGCGTGATGATGACATAAATTCTGCTCCAATTCGTTTGAGATGAAGTAAATCCACAAAACAAGCAAGAGGCAAAGAGAGGAGATGAGAAGAGCTTTACAGTGGTTGGAGTAATCTGACTTACGGTGGTTGATGCCATTAACTTGTGCCGGTTTCGGTGGGAGGACGCTGCCTATTCGATCTTCATAATCGATGGGTGGGAGCTCAGGAAGACCATGTGTGGGGCTCTGAGGAGGGGAATGCTCCTCAGGTGGGGGGGTAACGGAGTAGGATGGAGTGGGGTTTGTCAAGGGGCTGAGAACAGAATTACAAGTTATGATTGACTGAACAGTATACATGAACATTGCTTTATAACTCCTGAAATGAAGCAATGTGTGTTCCTGCTGTTTTGCTGTTTACCTGGTGGTCTTCCTGCGTGCCTTCTGTAGAGCATTGAAAATCCTCTGGTCACCTGGAGAAGTTTTTTTTCCAGCACTCATATCCTCTGCCCTCTCCAGGGCAGAGAGTGCTGAGATGGGGCGCTCAGCTTTGGGAGATGGTGGATTAGATGGAGGGTTTACAGCCTGAGCAGGAGGCTTCTCTAAAGCAGCGATATAAATAATGTCATTACCAGACTCAGCAGTATTCTCAGGCTCGGAAGGTGATGGAGCAGAAACCACTGCAGGAGGACCAGTGATGGCACATACTGGTGGAGGGGGTGGACAGACACTGGGTGGACTGGGAATAATTTCGTTTTGGTTATCTGGTATGGAAACAGGCAAGGCTGGACTTTCTATCCCAGGAGGGGTTTCACTGTTTGGGCTTGGGATTTCAGTTGCAAAATTATCAGGAATGATAGGAGGAGGTGGGTTGAAATCAGGTGATTCAGGAGCAGTGGAGGGTGGGATAATTTCTGCAACAGCACTGTAGTCAGATAAGGTAGGGTTTTCTGGTAGAAGGGATTCTGGTGCTGAGATTTCAGGCTCTTGTGATGCACTTCCAAATTCAGACGGCAATGGGATAAGTGGAGCCGGTCCGGGAACACTTAAGCTCGGTGCGTCCAGAATTGGGTCTGCTGAGATCACCAGTGAATCCTTTTTCGACTTTTTGAAACCAAGGAGAACCTTCTTCTTTGGCACTGTGGCTTTAGGTGGAGGTGTGGCTGGCACCAGCTCTGCTGTACTCGCCTTCTGAGCTACTGGGAAAACAAAGGGGAGCATCTTGTCCTTACCATTCTCTTTCTTCTGATCCACTAAATCTTCAAGAAGGTTCTCCCTGCTACCTTTGAATGTTTTGTCCTTTCCAGCTTTCAGTTTCCCTACACTTTTGTCTTTCCCTTTAGAGTTACTGTGGATGAGAGGCTTTTTGCTCTCCTTATCATCCTTGAAGACCACTCTTGGGGCAAACAATGTCTTTCTTTCCAAGTTATCGTTGATGGTGGCGAGAAAGGTGGAGCGCGCCCCTGTAGGGAGGTGATGAGTGGGGCTCTGGGGAGGAGGAGGGGCCACCTTTGGTTTTTCTGGGAGAACAGGCTTTTCCTTGGGTGGCTTCAACGGGAGTTCTTCATTTTGGAACTTGGCCCTCAGGGTTTGAAAGTCCAGTGGCTCCTCCTGATGAAAGTATCACACAGTACAATGGCCTCAATACAGTACCTGAATCAGGTAAATACTCTCACCTAATATATTTTGGATCACAACATGTAGGCATTGTCTTCTCATGCTTTACCAGATGAGGGAAATTATATAAACACAGAGCCAATTACTTTACCAGCACTGAAACAGAGCTTGGTGTCAGTCTCAGCTTACAAAATGGTCATATGAGCTGACATTTAATCAGAATGACAAAAAAGAGTCACATTTGGGGTCACAGCTTCAAACATCTCAACAATCCTAATCATTATAACACTGCGTGGAAGGATGAAGGTGTTTTAGGACAACATACCTGATCCATTGCGCGTTTTAATTTCCACAGAAACAACAACAACAACAAAAACTCCTTGATGAAATTATAGAATTGTCTTCTTCAGCCTCTCATCTTGTGTCTAGTTAAAACACTGTACTGACTGCTCCAACTCGATGCGCCCTTCTGCTCCAACCGAGAGAAGTCTGCGTCCCATGCGCACAGGAGCTGGTTTCAGAGGAGGAGTGAGACTGAGTCAAACTCAGTCCGGCTCGTCAAACTAGTCCTGGGTGAGTTTATAACGCAACAGCATGATGACTCTCAACAGCTCTTGGATTTTTTCCCTCTCTTCTTCAGGAATGTCGCCTGGCTGGCACTGCCTGAGTCACCGTCATGAAACCTTGCTGATGGAGTTTTTTTCATGCTTATTTTCCAAAGTGACTATTTTCCTAACGCACAGTTTTATCAAAAGCTGCGATTTTTTTGTTGTTATAAGAAAATGTGGTTTGAGGGATATTTATTTTTAATTGTCTGGAGTTTAAATTAAATGTCCCCCGTAGTGTTGGGGTTCACACATTCGCTTTACAATCGAACAAGTCCCTGGTTTGATTCCAGGTGGGGGCACAAGCCCCTCTCACCATGGAGGCTTGTATGAGGAAGGGCATCCGGCGTAAAGCCTCTGTCAAATTACCAATGCTGATTAATCCGCCTTGGAGAGAATACACAGGAGCAGCTACACTTTTCTTCTGTAGTTTAAATTAACTCTGAGGTTAAACACAGAGAAAAGGTGACAGAAGAGGTGGGTCAGCACTGCAGGATCATTCCACAGAATAGGTAAGTAATTAGATACAGTAGATGTTACATGTTCTAAGCATGGCTTTTAATACACAAATTTGAAAGATTGTTTCAGACTCTTTACCAAACTCAGAGGTGTGTCAGGGTCTGATATAAAGAGGCTGCTTTCCACCGACCCCTGTGCAGGGCCATTCTGCAAAGTTTTGGTTGACACACTGTGTACGGATTGCTGGGAGACACATGATACTTTCATGCACCATGTACAAAATGCACAGTGAAGTGTCAAGTTTTCAGTCCTTTGTCCATTTTTTTATTTATGAAAATTAGTGCATGTTAAAGGAGATAACTTATTTGCATATTTAAACAAAATGTTTAAGAAAAAAATCACCTAATATGCAATCAAAAGAAGCAGTTTCATTGTGGTTGGTTAAAATTTTAATTATGCATTGTATTTTCCAAAAATAAAGTATGGGATTCTATAAATTCAAATGTTTAAAAGCCATTTCTCTTTATCCCCTTCATAGTCTTAATAACCACTTCAGTTGCACTTAGATCAACCAGACTTTCCACTTTTACCCCCATCTATATCTGGAAGGCTTTTGCAGAGGGGTTTGTTCATATACCATTTACTGTGCAATGTTTTATTCCTGGAAACATGTTGAAAATGAGACCTTTTATGTCTGTTGACAGTATTTTCTGTTTTATGCAATGATAGGAGATATGCAAAATCTCCTCTGTAAAAACATTTGACACTAATGTGCCAACAAAATGAAACAAGACATTTAAACCTGGCTTCTGTTATGAAAAATATGCAAATGAGCAGATATTTAGATAGATGATGGCTCATTTGCCACAGTGGATCGTCTGCCTCCATTTTACCCTATCCCTTGCATCTGCTTCTGTTACCCCAACCTTCTTTGTGTCCTCCTTTGATACATCCATCTACTGTCTCTGTGGCCTTCCTCCTTTCCTCCTGCCTGGCAGCTCTATTTTCAACATCAGTTGTCTGTTAAATCCATTATCCCTCCTCTGCACATGTACAAACTATCTCAACCTTGCCTTTCTGACTTTGTCTCCAGACTGCACAGTCTGAGCTGTCCCTCTGATGTACTCATGTCTAATCATGTCCATCTTGGTCACTCTCCATAAAAATCTCAACATCTTCAATTCTGCCACCTCCAGCTCTTGTCTTTTTATCAGTGCCACTGTCTCCAAATCATACATCATAGCAGGCCTCACTACCATCTTGTAAACCTTCCCCTTTACTCTTGCTGACACTTGTCTTCACCCACTCCATCCTGCCTGTGCTCTCTTCTTCACCTCTCTTGTGCTCTGTCCATTACATTGGATTGTTGACCCCAGATATTTAAAGTCATCCACCTTCACTACCTCAACTCCTTGCATCTTCACCATTCCACGTGCCTCACTCTCATTCACACACATTCTGTCTTGCTTCTACTGACTTTAATTCCTCTGGGCCATAAAGCCACTGCAGGTGGGGCATGAGTGAGCAAGGGAAGGATATGAACTGAAGCCAAGTTAAACAAGTATAATTTTAATAGTTAAAAAAGCAAACAAACAAGTTTACTTAAGAGTGTCTTGGTGACTTTTATTTCACTAAAATTCTGTCTTATTTCTAATAATTCATATAAATTGTGGGATGTGAGGCATGAACTCTTGTTCATTAGTGAGGTATGTCAGGAAAAGTTTAAGAAACACTGATGTAATACAAAACAACTATCTTTATTCAATTCAATTTTATTTATATAGCACCAATTGTCAGGTAAAGACTCACAGTATTAGAAAGAAAAACACAACCAGACAGTCCCCTCTGAGCAAGCACTTGGAGACTGTGGGAAGGAAGAACTCCCTTTTAACAGGAAGAGACCTCCGGCAGAACCAGGCTCAGGGAGGGGCAGCCATCTGCCTCCACTGGTTGGGGTGAGAGGACAGAGAAGAGAAGAAAGAGGGGAAAGAGAAACAGACTATGGGAGAGAGAAGACAACATTGAATGACATGTAGCAGTGGCAAATAAATGTTTGGGCAGTGAAAAGAGGTGGGTGGAGAAGAAATGCCCAGCACATCATAAGAAGCCCCCAGCAGCCTAAACCTACTGCAGCTTAAATCCTAACTTATAAGCTTTACCAAAAAGGAAGGTTTTAAGCCTGATCTTATATGTAGAGAGGGTGTCTGTCTCCTGAATACAAACTGGGGGCTGGTTCCACAGGAGAGAAACCTGATAGCCGAAGGCTCTGCCTTCTATTCTGTTTTAAAAACTTAAAAGAACCATAAGTAGGCCTGCACTCTGAGAGTGAAGTGCTCTATTATATAATGAGCTCTTTAACCCTAGTACTGTAGGACCTCAATATATTGATGTCCCAGATAAGTTTCGTGTACTGCCGGTCGTCTATATATTGATCACTTCCGGTGTTTTCATTCACTGCCGGTCATCTAGCTGGCAGTACTAGGGTTAAGATAGGATGAGGCCTGATTGTTCAAGACTTCGTAAGTAGGAAGATTTTAAATTCAATTCTGGATTTAACAGGGAGCCAATGAAGAAAAGCCAGTATAGGGGAAATATGCTCTCTCTTTCTAGTCCCTGTCAGTACTCTCATTGTAGCTTTTTGGATCAACTGAAGGTTTTTTTAGGGAGCTTTTAGAACAGCCAGATAGCAATGAATTACAATAATCAAGCCTAGAAGTAAAAAATACATTGGCTTGTTTTTCAGCATCACTCTGAGACAGGATGTTTCTAATTTTGGTGATACTGCTGAGGTGAAAGAAGGCAGTCCTACATATTTGTTTAATGTGAGCACTAAAGGA
>VUQH01034372.1:0-21748 GCA_015106775.1 Etroplus canarensis
CCATGAAAAAAGAGCAATACATGAAGATTCTCAACAACAACATCAGGCAGTCTACAGAGAAACTTGGCCTTGGGCACCAGTGGACATTTCAGCAAGACAACAACCCAAAACACACAGCAAAAGTGGTGAAGAAATGGTTAGCAGACAAAAACATTAACGTTTTGCACTGGCCCAGCCAGAGTCCTGACTTGAATCCAATTGAGAATCTGTGGAGGGAGCTAAAGATCAGGGTGATGGCAAGGAGACCCTCTAACCTGAAAGAGTTGGAGCTCATTGCTAAAGATGAATGGGCAAAAATACCTGTGGAGACATGCAAAAAGCTGGTCTGCAATTATAGGAAGTGTTTGATTGCTGTAATAGCCAATAAAGGCTTTTCTATTGATTATTGAGAAGAGTATGAATAATTTTGGACATGACACTTTTTGCTCAAATGTAAATAAAAGCTGAGAAATATTTTTTTTCCCCACAACGATCCTCTTGTATATCGTCTTATCTTCTGGGAGACGCCTGTTTCATTTCCGGTGAAAAAAAACTTGCTGGTTGACTAAAAGTAACTAAGTCAAAATTTTGTTAAAAATGCTTTTGTTACTATTTACATTTCTGTAATCTTCATTAACAGAAGTATATTTTGTAAATAATTTTAAATATGTTTGGGAGTGGCCCCCAGGGTTACATGGGAAACCAACTTTAAGTTGGGGCTGTTTAGAGCTGTTGGGGGTTTTTGTGGAGTCCTGTTTTTGCATAGTCTTCAGTAAAAAAAAAAAAAAAAGAAGTCAGAGCTCTGGAAATTTGAGTCTGCTCTTGTGCTTTATTTCATCTCCACACACCTCAAGCTATGGGTGTGCCATCCTGAAATGGGGCTGTAATCTTTAAAACCCTAAAATGTAACATAAATACTCCGACGTTAAACAATAGGAATGTTTTCCTGTGGCGTTCTGTGGAGCATCGTGGTGGGATGAGTCTGCTGCTGAACGTGCTCCTGCGCCTGTCCAGCATGTCACAGAGAATATGTGAAGGATTGTCCATTTTTGTACTTAACTTGGATAGCATCCTCCTTTCTGACATTGCCATCAGAGAGTTGAGTTCCACACCAATGATGTTACTGGCATTGTGGATCAGTTTGTTAAGACTGCTGGCGTCAGCTACCGTCAGTCTGCTGCCCCAGCACACTACAGCATAGAGGATGGCACTGGCTGCCAGAGACTCAAAACAACCTGAGCATCGTCCAGATACTGAAGGATCTCAGCCATCTCAGAAAACAGAGATGGCTCTGGCCCTTCTTGCAGAGGGTATTAGTATTTTTAATAAAGTCCAGCTTACCGTCAGTGTGAACACCGATTATTTGCAATCCTCCCCAGACCCCATGGATAGAAACAGGGGTCACTGGTTCCATCACAGTTCACTATTATGCGTGAAGTACAAAAAAAGTGATATGTTTTCTTGTTTCTTATTGGCTACTAAACTAATGAGAATTGAAATCCACAGAGAAAAAACACTCATATCCAGGACATTGGTCCAAGTTTGTGATCCACCCTAACCTTACTTGGGATATTATGATGTCATTTACGCATAGATGGCACAGGGGCACACGCAAGCACTTATTTTATGAACATTTCAATCCAGACCAATACTCTTAGGAGTGGCGGTTCTAATGAAAATTGAAAAGTGACCATAAAACAACAAACATGACCTTGGGGACAGTTTGGGTGAAGACCCATTAGGTGATCATTCTGTGCAAGTCTGATGAAGTTCTGATATTCTGATGAATATTGTAGCAGAAATAACGATTCTCGAGAATTGTGGATAACAAATGCCTCGCCATGGCATGAGCTCAACAGTCCTTCGGCTGGATGAGCTAAAAAGATGACATAAGGGCAAAGAAATCCACATCCGGCCCTTGTTTATTTTTTCCCCCCAAAGTTGGTCTTAACCACTCGTTATAACTGAAGTATGCAGAAGAGCATCTCTGAAAGTAAAAACAGGTCAATCCTTGTAGCAGATCAGGTACAGCAGCAGAAGACTACAAGGGTGCCACCCCTGTCAGCTAAGAACAGGAAACTGAAACAACAATTCTTACAGGTTCACCAAAACTGGACACTAGAAGATTGGAAAAGCATTGCCAGGCCTGATGAGTCTCAATGTCGAGACAGTACTGCTTCTCTTCTTTCTCCTAGTGTTTACTCCTTGACACTTTAATACTTAGCCAGAAAGACTTTACTTTAGAACCAGACTGCTTTTTTCCCCACTGAGAATGTTCTTAATCTTGACAAATAAATCATTTTAAGAAAGCACTGCTTGTAGCTCTAACTCTGTCCACTCCGCGGACACTATTTTCTGAGCTTCCCTTATTAGGAGACCCTCTTCTGTTAGTCTTCCTGAGGCTTAGCCATTTTTTCCTGCAGTTACAGGACATCACATATTGTCTAGACTGAATAGCTGGAGATAAATTTGTGACTTGCCCCAACAGGACAATTGTGCTTTGAATTAAGATGACTTTGAGGCCAAAGGGGCATTTAGCCTAGACAAAATGTTTGTTTCTTCTAAGAATACAGCAATGAAGCAAACAATAAGTGGAAATAGATACTGAAATCAGCCCAAATATAACAACTTATGAGGGTTGCGTCAGGAAGGGCGTCCGGTGTAAAACCTCTGCCAAATTACCAATGAGGATTAATCCGCTGTGGCGACCCCTTGGGGAGAATTCAAGGGAGCAGCTGAAGGTACTTATATTAAAACTATCATTTGATTTCAGGAATTTTCTGTTAATTTATTTTTCTGACTGTATATGTGTTAAGAGGATACTACGAGAAATAAAAACTTAATAATAAAGAAAAGTATTACTTACAGCGCGTTATCAATACTTTATTTACATCAAAAAACCCAACTTAATTCACTTACATTCTAACCTCCTGATGTGATATCAAGAGACCTGGCTTTGTGACACAAAATAGACACAGCAACAGCAGAAAGAATGGTGTGGACATTTTCCTCCCAGAGGGAGAGGAGATACAAAATACACAGACATGCAGAGTCGCTCACATACTGAGGAGAGAAAGGAGCCGTCACACCGGGAAAGGTCAACCATCAGATATACACAACATGAAGACACAAGGGACACAACATCTGACAGAGAGAGATGGAAGGTGACAGAGGAGGAGGAGAAAGATAAGAGAGAGAGAGAGAGAGGGGTGGGGAGAAACGGAGTGGATGGACTCAGAGATGAGACACAGAAATAGAGTTCAAGGGTGTGGAAGAGCAAAAGACAGCGAGGGTGAGAAAGACAGACTATAAGAGATACAGGAAACAGCGAGAGCGGTTGTACCATCCTGACTGGCTATAAATATAACGAGGCAGAAAAGGTCAATAGTTGGCGTCTGGAGCAGAAATGTTCCACAAGGGAGTGAGGCTCATTTCACCATCTCATATGCTGCTCTGCTGTACTGTCAGTGTCAGACAGAAAGGAACGATTGACTCTCAGCGCACGTTGATGGAGGAAATGTCAGCACTGTGTATCGCTAATGCAGACACGCACACAAGTATACTAACCTGCATGGCGGAGGAGACATTGGAGAGAGAGAGGCCTTCGAGGTCGGAGAGCAGGCTGGGAGAGAAGACCGAAGGCTTTGGTGCGTTGGTGGGTGCAGGAGAAACTGGAGAATCCAAAGAAAACAGAAACCAAAAAACAGGAAGTTAAACCTTATTAAGGCCACAGTGAAGTTGCAGGGAATACTGTCTACCACAGTGTGTTTTTGATTCTGCCACAAGGGGGTGCTACTTCTTCCACAGAAGCTATATTGCCGTTTTATAGGGGATTCAGATTCCAACAAATTGACATCCATTCAGTGGGGGTGGAACACAATAACCATAGGTGATGCAGTTCTGTGTCCTTTCAATAGTTAGAAAATAAATAAACAAAAACAAATTGAAATTTCTGAATTGAATAGGTATGCAGGTCAGACATTTTTCAATACATGCCAGTAGAGTGACAGCAACTTACAGTGGGTATAAAAAGTCTACACACCCCTGTTAAATTACCAGGTTAAAAAGGAAAAATGTGGTATGGTCTAATGAAACTGACACTGAACTTTCTGGCCACAATTCCAAAAAGTATGTTTGGTGCAAAATCAACACTACGCATCACCAGGAGTGGTGGTGGCAACACCATGCTTTGGCGCTGATTTTCTGTAGCTGGACCCGAGCCTTGAGTCAAGGTGGAGGGACTTCTCTTATGAACAGTTTCAAGTACCAGTCAAATTTGGCTCAAAACCTTCAGATCTCTGCTAGAAATCTGAAGCTGAACAGGAATTTCATCTTTAAAAAAAACAATGACTAAGCATTCATCCAAATCAATAAAAGAATGGCTTCACCAGAAGAAAATCAAAGTTTGGGAATGGCCCAACCAGAGGTCTGACCTAAATCCGATTGAAAATCTGTGGGGTGACCTGAAGGGGGCTGTGCACAAGAGATGCTCTCATAATCTGACAGATGTGGAGCACTTCTGCAAAGAAGAGTGGGCAAAAATTGTTATGTCAAGATGTGCGATGCTGATAGACTCCTATCCAAAAAGATTGAATGCTGTAATTAAAGCAAAAGGTGCTTCAATAAAGTATTATTTTTAGGGTGTGCATACTCACCCCATTTGGAGTTGTTGTAAAGGGGGAAACTATCCATAGAGGCCAAAACTGTTTTTTTGTACCTGTGCCTTTTAACGTAAGTGGCCTTTAGAGCAACTGCTGTATTTCCTTATATGCACTGGCTTCAGTTTTCAGCTCTGGGAGGTCCCCCCTCAAGCTAAGTGTGTTGCAAATATTTTAAAAATTGTAACGTGAAAAGGTTAAACTAAAATTGTCCTAACATCACTGGCAGTTTAAAAAGTAAATACATCAATGGAGGAGCTTACTGTCACTAGCATTATGAAATCATGGCTTTCTATGGAGACAAATCAAAAAGAGGGCAAAAGCTTAGAGTAAAGCAATCAAGCTCATGGTACTTTTTAGTACATTCTGTAAATATGTTACTGTTAATTGACTGAAGAGGCAGTTCTTGCATTGGTTCTCAGGGAGCGAATATTTGTCGGTTACAAAATTCTCCAAAAACACTCCAGCGATTGTATTCATTCAAGTGACCTAAGGCAAGCTTTGCTTTGTGTGGGGTTAGTGCACACTATTAAGGTCATTAGGAGGAACAAGTAACCAAGTTGCTATGCCCGAGTGTAGTCATTTCAATATGGTATTCTTAATTATTGGCTGTATTGTGCACGCAGGCGACCATTTGCCTACCACCGCTTTGCAAGGTTGTTGTGGAAATGTAATTACAAATTTATGTCCTACATACATGGAACATGCATTCATTCTTCACTTGGAGCCTTGTTTTTGGCCACTTGATTACTGTAAGCCCAATATTCACTCCAATATCACTTCCAAAGAATCAAAACACCAATGACGTAGTAACTCATCCAGCTCACGAACCATCACAATTCACAGTTTATTGCAATGTGTGATGGACAGACATGGTAAATGGGCCGGTGCTTGTACAGTGCTTTCTTACTCTGAGTACTCAAAACACTTTTTACTACAAGCTTCATTTACCCAGTCACACACACACACACACACACACACACACACACACACACTTATACAGTGCATTATTCCATGCCTTATGTGCATTTTAACTATCACACATGCATTCACACTGATGGCTGCATCAGGGGCAATTTGGTGTTCAGTGTTTTGCCCAAGGACGTTTTGGCATGTAGGCCAGAAAAGCCTTAGATCAAACCACTAGCCCTTTAGTTTGGAAGATGACCTGCTCTACTTCCTGAGCCACGGCCACCTGAAAAATAATCCTTTCTTGTCGGTGCTTTATTGCATGAACTAATCAGAAATAAAATCAACTGAAAAGTCAAGGAGGCTTACAAACACTCAAACAGCCCGACTTCTTGATCAGCCCCAAATTAGACTAACACATATTGTTCCATAACTGAAACTGATGACGACATTTACGTATTGATGGCAGAGGGGCACTCGCAAACGCTCACTTTATGCATTCTGATGAACTTTACATTCCAGACCAATACTCTTAGGAGTAGCCATCCTCATGAAGATGGAAAACAACAAATATGACCTTGAGCACTATTTGGTTGAAAACCCATTAGGTGATCACTGTGTGCAAGCTTCAGTCGAATTTGGCCAATAGAATAGGAGGAATAGCAATTCTTGTGAATTGTGGATGGATGCCTGTTCTGTGGCATTGAGTCATCGTTCCTGGTCGGATTAGCTAAAAATATCTCATGGACATTAGCTGGGACAGTTCGACTCTCCTCACTAGGACTTCACCATCTTTGTCTGCCTGTCCATTCGGGGATGGTGAAATAGAATACAGACACTCCTGCCTGATTTATGTAAGCAGAAATTGTAGGTAAACTCACAGTCATCTAGATCCAGTAAAGAGACTTCCTTCTTGGAGTTCACTCCCACCTAAAAAGCAAACACAAAAACGTGATGGTGAGCCACTCAGATGAAGAGGAAAAGCAGAAAACAGAAGTAGTGACATTGTGCGAGTATGCCGCTCAGAGGGTGAGATATTTCATTTTCATCGACAGTGTCTCTGAAGACTTTCATCCCAGAAAAAAAAAAAAGATATTCTGCATTTATGTGCAACATGTCTGGAATTTTCAGTGATCGGTCACACAAGATGTTGTGTCACAAATGCTACACACCATCGCGAGCGACTGAGCCAGCCTTGTCAGGTGTTGACTTGCGGGAATTGCAGCTTGCACCATAAAAGCCCCAATAAAACAGTGTTTAAACATACGAGCACTTTTATCACTCTTTTCTCCATACCCTCCTAACCAACCTGGCACCGTTCACATCGCGTAAAGAACCATAAAATTCCACTCTGCATAGCCCAAGCTGAACAGATAGGGAAAAAAGGAGTGAGCGAGGAACGTGAGTGAAAACAAACCATAAAGTTAGAGGCCGTATCTTATCAGATTTTCTCTGATTGACGCTTGGTGGTGGTAATAGAGACGGAAACCTTGTTACTAAAGGGTGGTGTGATAGAGCAAGGGAGACAGAGAGAGAGAGGGAGAGGTGTAGAAAGAGAGGGAGAAGATGCATAATTCATAAGCCATGCTCAAATGACAAAGTGTATGAAATGAGAATTTCATAGCGCAGAAAAGCAAACGGAGGGCGAGAAATGATGTGATGAGCAAAACAGGTAAGAAAAAGATTCTGAGAGCTGAAAGGGGGCAAATGAAAGGCTTTAAGGGGAAAACTAAAGGTGGTATAGAGGAGCCAAATCATATCCCTGAGTATTAATCCTGATTTAGACTCTCTCAACACATGTGCACCTAGGTAACAACATTCGCTGGGAAAACTGTGCATTAATATTCAGGGAGCTGAACAGAGCAGGGCCATTATCCTAATATCACACTCTATACTGGTTTAGACATGATACACTGTAAATATCGTATAATATCTTATCAGTGAACAACATTATAGTGTGACAAAGGTGTGTTTCTCTGTAGCATTCTGCATCAGCATCTTCTGTTTAGTGCCACATAATGAATTAACTTTTTCATATGAAAGCTGAAATGTCCACCATAATGTGATTTATTTCTTGTGGTGCAAGAAGCGCTAAAAAGGCACTGATTCAAAATCATTAAGGTAAAGGCATATGACTATAGTAACCAGTAAGTCAAAGTTCAATTCTATTCAATTCATAGGGCCAGTTCTCAACAGCAGTCATCTCATACAGTATATTGTTAGGTAGAGATCCCTGTCTTAGAAAAAGAACTTGGCAACAGTGGAGAGGAAGAACTCCCGGAAACAGGAAAAGACCTGCAGTAGAACCAGACACAAGAGGGGTAGGTATCTGAAGTGACCATCTGGGGTTGAATGGAAAGAAAAGACAAAAAAGAGCACTATAAAGACACCACAAACTACAGGAGAGAGCACACAAAAGTTAATGATGAGAAAGAGACTATATAAACATGTCAAGAGCGAAAAGAGCAGAGTGAGGGAGAAGAGCGACGTGCCAGCAGCCTGAGCCTGGTTTAGGGATCATCAACTTTTACTATCAAAACAGCCATTTTTAATCAATTTTTGATCAAAAAAAATCTTGATGGAGCCATAAAACATATTTGAGCCTTATAATAATGGTGACACAGCCTAGAAAGTATAAATTAGAATCTTAGTATGACTAACGGGTGTAAACAATTCAAATCTTCTTACCATTTACTACTTAGTACTTAAACGTTGCAGTTTTATAACAATAAAACCACATTTTTGTTTTATTTTAGAAATTACAGAACTAAATAACTAAAACAATTTCCTTTTTTGAACATACTTGCATTATTAAGAAAACAGGGCAACTGAAGTGGAGAGAAAAAAAGCACATCTATTAGCATGTCTTGCCCTATTTTGAAATATTGTTTTGTTCCTTCGGGCTGCTGCCTAGTATCCTCACCCAAGGGGTCACCATAGCGGATTAATCCGCATTTGGTAATTTGGCACAGGTTTTATGCCAGATGCCCTTCCTGATGCAACCCTCCATGGTGAGAGGGGCTTGTAAGGCAAATGTGTAAACCACTGGCTAAAAAGCTCTGCAGGCCACTTTGAATTCTACCTATGTTTGTGCAAATAAATCAAATTAAAATAAGCCTAATAATATATGGCACCCTCACATCTTTAAAAATATAAACCAGAACGTCATGACATAGTAGCTCATCCGGCTCATGATCCATCACAAGTTACAGGTTCGTGGAACATGTGAAGTGCAGAAAGTTTCCTTGTCATTGGCTGGCTGTATTGCACAAACGAATGACTTTTAAATCCACAGAGAAGTCAAGGAGGTTCACAAACAGTCAGACAGCATTTATGTACAGTCAGCAGAGGGACACACACCAACACTCCTTTTATGAACATTACAATCCAGACCAATACCAGGAGTAGAGTCTTCTGAAAATGGAAAAGTGCCCATAAAATGGCAAAACTACTGACAAGAGCCATGAGTGGCCATTGTGTGCAAGTTTGATTAAATTCTAAGGTTAAGCTCAGGGTTATTTTGTAGCACAACAATCTATAAACCCCTACTTCTGTTGCTTCATCATTTTCTGTGTGAACTGTAAGTCACATGACTGATCAATGAACTGCAAGAAGGCTGAGAGACAGGCTACATTCCCACGGCAGGTCTTAATGCTCAATTCTGATATTTAGATGAGATCTGATTATTTTGTGTGGTCGTTCACGTTGTAATTTAAATGTGACCTGCCATCAGACTCCAGTGTGAACAGTCTCTGGCCCTGAAGTGACGCACATGCGCAGAAAAAGATGTGACGTCATACACAGCACGCTGTGTTCACAGAAGTAAACATGGATGTTACACATGTCAGCGTGTGTGTAAAACCTCACTTTTTTCCACTGACTACCTTCATCAACAGTGTCTGCCATGCTTGTTTAGTCCACTGTTTACATTTGATCTCGCTGCGTTTCGCCTCCTCTGGCACAGAATTATGACGTCTGTCTCGCTTCAAAGACCTAAAAGTCGGATGAAATGCGGCATGGCCGTCCAGCCTGAGGTTGCTTTGAAAAACATCAGATAGTCATCTGAGTTAGGACCACATATGAAAGTGGCCTGAATCCCACTTGAAAAAAAATTGGATTTGTGCCATTTTTGCCATATGTGACGCATCAGATACGGGTCACATTTGGCAAAAAAAATTGGATTTGGGCCACCTTTGCCTGCAGTATGTACATAGCTATAGTTTATACGTAAAGCCCGGTTGGAAGGGACTGAGCAACAGATTTTATTTTTTGTGAAAGCTGCTGGCAGTCTGCATTCTCAGAGTTAGAAACTCTTGTTTAGGGCACCACAGCTCACCTGGTTGAGCAGGCAACCCATGTATCAAAGGCTATGGTCTTCCTGCAAGGGCCTGGGTTTGAGCCCGCCCCAGACCATTTCCTATAGGTTACCCACCCTTGCTCCATCCCCACTTTCCTCTCACTCTACACTGCCCTGCCAAACAATCAAGGCAAAAACAAACTCTTGTCAGTTAAATCCAAATAGGGTCAGTTTCTAGAATCACGATATAACATCACCTTGGGCTTGGGCTTTGTGACAGTCTTCTTCTGTGGTGCAGGTGAGTCTGAACCAGAGCTGTCCTCAGAGTCTGACTCTGAGCCAGAGGAGCTTTCGGCTGATGAGCTGCTATCTTGACCTGCAGGCCCATTACCATTTTCATCAGAGTCACTGGAAGAAACAAGAAAACTGCCTCAGTCATGGATTCATTGTAAATGTCAGAAAATACTGCAAATTATTTGTAAAAAGTGAAACATTAACATGCTTCCAATCATTCATCATTTAAACAAACAGTGTGGGAACCAACAGGCAAAACAAACTTAGAGATATTGTTTTCCTCTTTTCTATTCAACTTGAAAGCTTAAGCTCGGCCCCCTGATTAGAGCAACAAAGATCAATCTGTTTTTGTTTGTGAAGTTAATTCAATGTTGCATTTACTCAAAAAGATTTTTTCCATCTTTCTCCTCTCTCTTTCACTCTCGCTGTCCCTCTTCAATTTGTCCCGATAATGAGTGTTTACTCCGCCTGCCTGGGATTTTCAGCCGTTAAATTAATGAGGGGAATTGTGACGGTAACTGGCTTTTTAACTTGGGCGATGATGAAAAGCCAGTATTAATTTGGCCTACAGATTTCATTTGCTGCGAACAGGAAAAAGTGATATAAATCACTGTGGGCCTGATTAGGCCCTGCCTGAAATGACTGGGCCATAATGAGGGCATTATGCTGTGTTTGTTGTGGAAGCACTGGGGTGAGCTGCTCTAATTACCGTGTGTATGTGTGTGTGTGCGTGTTTGTGTGTGTTTGAGCACTGGGGTGAGTTGCTCTAATTATACTCTCTAATGGAGAGAACAGGGTCACACGGCGGCCTGTCACACAGTGAAATCAGGTACATTCGGTGTGAGTTTGTGTGTCCATGAGCAAATGAAGTAGAGTGCATAAGAAACTAAATTTGCCAGTGTGTAAGAGAGTGTACGTGAGCATATTCAGTAGTAATGACTCAAATCTCATTCACTGGTAACACCGGCCTGTTAAATGACCAATCAAAAGTCATTATCCATTAGCCATGTAAATGTGGGTTACGCTACTGGAGGAAAATTCTCCATGATTAGCTTGTTAATGGAACTCACATCAACAATATTCCAGCAGTGTTCCCAGTGTGTGTGCGTGTGTGTGTGTGTAAGTGTGTGCATGGGAGAGAGAGAAGATAAAGAGATTGTGTATATATAGCACAATAGGTGTGCAAGTCTAGAAACTTGGTATGAGGTTATTATTTCTCACCTAAGGGAAAATATGAATTGCCAGTTAATGGGAGTGTTCCATCTCCTAAAGGAAAGATATTATATTGTTCAGAGATCGTTTTACTAGACGTGACTGCTTTCCCTCACAAATTATACTTAATGTCTCCCAGACCAGGGCCAATGCCTCTGTGGGATAACCAGGATCAGATCAGGGTGAACACAAAAAACAAGCTGATGTGCTGAAGAGGTCTGAATTCTCGAGGAGGCTCGCAAACAGTCATATCCAGGACAATTAATCTAGTTCACCACAAGGAGTATTAGGACTACACAGTCAGCAGTAACCACAGGCATGAAACACATTTATACATGAGCATGTATTGACCTTATTCTCGATGTTAGCACAATAGTAATTGAATGGCCCTGACTACGTCTTCCTAATGTTGGAGTCAACCAGTAGGACCACTCTCCACATGATCATGACCAATAAGGTCCTGACCACCACCATCTAACAAGATGCAAGTGGTATGCAGCATGTGTCCCAAAGCAGTAGGTCTACAATCTAAAAGAAGAAAACCATCAAAGGTCTGCCAGCATGATAGGAAGAACAAATATAGGAAAAGCAACAGTGTAACACTGCAGCCTACTATTATGCCATAAATACACCTTATGACTGCATTTATGTATAGATGGCAGCGGGGCAACACACAAACATCCTTTTGATTAACATCACAATCCAGTTCAATGCTCTTACAGAGTCTTGTGAAAATGGAAATGTGCTTGTAAAAGGACAGCTATGACTTTGAGCACAATTTGGGTGGTTCTGACATTGTCCATGGTTTTAGCTCGCTGCTCCTTCAGCTGGATGAGCTAAAAAGTAGACAATGTGGTATTTGTCTCCTGCATATAAAATATAGCCAATTTTGACATTGTCCCCTGTAACATCATATTAAGGCCAGAGAGACAGAGTTAAATAGTTTAGTGAAGCTCCTCAAAATCTGTACTGAGTTACTACAATAACAGGCCAATACCAAAATATCTTCCAACTTTTATCAGGAAGATACAAGTAGATTTAGTTTAGGAACTAAACATCTTTTATTACAGTTGTGAGAGGTTCTTTTTTTCATTGTGACCTATATGACCTAATTTTACTACACGTATCAGCTTGAGTCAAGAAACACCATTTATAAATGTGTGTCAAAAAACTAGAATATTGTGAAAAAGTTTAAAATTTGCATATATTCTATATTCGTTTGAGGATTATGGCTTATTGTTAAAGAAATCATAAATCCAGTTTCTCAAATTAATACATCTTATTATGAGTTTGAATTAGTAGTTAAACAGTATAAATAACTATGCATCTCTTGCTCTAGTTCAGTACAGGCAGCCACAATCATGGGGAAGACTGCAGACTCGACAGTTGTCCAGATGACAATCATCAGCACTCTCCACAAGGAGGATAAGCCACAGAAGGTCATTGCTGAAAAGGCTGGCTATTCGCAGAGTGCTGTATCGAAGTATATTAATAGAAATTTGACTGGGAGGGAAAAGTTTGGCAGGAAAAGGTGCACGAGCATCAGGGATGGCCGCAGCCTCCAGAGGACTGTAAAGAAAAGTCCATTCAAGAACCATAAGGAGTGAGCTGAGGCTATTGTCAGTGCATGAAGAGCCACCATGCACCATGGCTTCAGGAAAGGAGCTGCAGTTGTCACATTCCTGATATAAATCCACTCCTGAACCAGAGAAGTCAAAAACTTCTTACCTGGGCAAAGTAGAGGAAGAGCTGGACAGTTGCTCAGTGGTTCAAAGTCATCTTTTCAGATGAAAGTAAATGTTGGATTTCATTTGGAAATAGTTCTAGACTCTGGAGGAAGAGTAGAGAGGCACAGAATCCAAGGTGTTTGAAGTTGAGTGTGAAGTTTCCGCAGTCTGTGATGATTTAAGCTGCCGTGTCATCCGCTGGTGTTGGTGGTGGTTGGTCCACAATTTTTTACCAGGTTCAAAGTCAATGCAGCATCTACCAGGAGATTTAAGAGCTCTTCATGCTTCCAACTGCCGACTTCCTTTTCCAGCAGGACTTAGAACTCGTCCATATCTGACAAAACTATTGACAAATAGTTTCCTGACCCTGTTAGTACTGTGCCTGATTGGCCAGACTGACCTGAACCCCACAGAATATGAAGAGGAAAATGAGAAGCACCCTGCCTTCCCAGAATCAGAATCCTTTATTAATCCCAGAGGGGAAATTGCTCAAAACTACTGATTGGCTAAAGGCTGATATCAAAGCAAACCTGAGCTTTAATAAAACCTCAGCAGTGTTATTGAAGCTCCATCCCACGCTACACTGATGCAGTAATTCATGGTAGAGGACCCCCAACAGAGTACTCAGTGTATAAATGAACATACTTTTTAGAAGCTGGACATTCCTGTATTGTAAATCCCTTTTTTACTCTTCTTAGGAAGAACTTGATTGACATACTGGATTTTTGAATTTCACAAGCCATATGCCATAATTATCAAACTTAAAAAAGAAAAAAGACTGAAATATTTCACTTTAGGTGTAATGAAGACAGAATGTATGAAAGTTTACCTTTTTGAATTAAAATAGGAAAAAAAGAGACTTTTCTGATGTTCTAATTTTTGGAAATGCACGAGCATATCACATTTAAGTTTCTGATATTTGTGACTCATCGTTTTCCAGTGTCCGCTACTTTATCCAAGCTTTAGCTACTAATGTACATACATCTGGCAGAATTAATGCTCTACATTTTCAACATTTTTAGACATTTGCTGACACAAGGTTTGAGGGGATTTAAGGGAGAAAAGCCAAAACTGTGCAGAAGAAAGTATAACAGCAAGTGGGCTGTCACACAGATAATAAAAAACAGCTGAAGCTTTTAACAGATGGATGTTGAAATTATGGCTGCAGAAGAATTCCAGGCACATTTGTTGTCGACTATGCCGCTGGTGCTTCTGGCAAACACACACCTGTCTAATTAGCAAAGCCAGAAAGAGAATACAAAAAAGAAGCAGGTAACATCTGGACATGCCACACTTGCAGGGAAGAAAAATTATGCTTTCAGGCTCCAACGTACAGCAGGGATTTCAGTATACCTGTCAGTGGCAGGCTTGCTTTTCTTCTGCGGTGCCTTCTTAGTCTTTTTCTTCTTTTTTTGCACTGATTCAGACTCACTGGAGCTTTTTTCAGATCCACTCGAACTCTTTCCAGAATCACTGGAGGTCTTCTCCGACTCCTCGCTGCTTCCGTCATCACTCTCACTGCCTGATTCTGTACAGACAGAGACAGCGCGCATATTACACATAAGCCAAAACTCAATGAATTCAAGCATTTATTCTTTTCTGAACTCACACTGAAAGCTAAATATGACCTTCTCATGCAATGTACAGTACTGTGCAAAAGTCTCAAGCCAACCCTCAATTCTTTAAAATTTGCTTCCAAGGAGCCACACTTTGTCATTTTTTAGTGATCTTGACTTTCTCAAAGTCTTTCAAGCTTTTCCTTTGGACGTTGGCTGCTTTTTCCCTCATTTTCAGTCCAGTCCTTGTATTTGAGCATTTTCAGAGGAAGGTTATCTGTGTGTTAAGCTTCTTAACACTGACCTATGACGCTTTCAAGCATAAAAAAGGCACCAAACACAAAGGATGAACCAGTGTTGTGTCTACACATAAAAGACAACTTAGCAAAGAACCAATTTTAACTGTTTTAAGCCTCAACTATTATTTTAAATACTTTAAGTCTACTTAAAGATACTCTGTTGCTAATAAATTTTTCCTGTTTTTTATAGATTTGGCTTAAAATGACACAGGCATAAAATAGCATTTTGCACCAATAAGGTGATTTCCAAAGATGTCATTCTTCAGGAAGGAAAACGAGAAGAAAAGGCTGAAGCATGCCAAATTGCAAAAGATCTGGACTGAAAATCAGTGGCAATGGGTATTATGGAGTGAGGAACCTAAATTTGAATTTTTTGGATCAAATCAACAAAATTATGTATGGAGGAAGTCAGGAGGGAGACAACAGTGAATGTCTACAGCCATCTGTAAAACATGGTGGAGGCTCTGTCATGGTTAGGGGCTGCATGTCAGCCAGTCATGTTAGGGAGCTTGTCAAAATTGATGGAATTATGAATGCAGAAAAGCACCATCTGATTTGGATCCACCATGCAATAACATCTGGAGAATCTGTATGGCATCAGCTTCATTTCTCAGCAAGACAATGATCTCAAACATACTGTCAAATCAGTAAAAGCCGGCCCTAATTGAAAAACACACAATGGAACACTATTAGTCATGAACTGGCTTCACAAGAGCCTGGACCTCAACATTATTGAAGCAGTGTGGGATCATCTTGACAGAAGAGAACAAAAGGCAGCCAACATTCAAAGACAAGCTTTGGAATGTCCTTCAAGAAGCCTGGAGAACCATTTCTAAAGATTACTAAAAGAAGATGCTAGAAAGCTTACCTCAGAGTCTAGGAAGTGTTGGAGAATAACGATGATCATACCAAATATCGACTTTCAAGCCGGTTAGAACTATACAAACTCTGTTTTTGCCTCATGTACTGTAGCTCCATTTATGTTTACATGTGTTTCAATAAATTGTGCCATCTATTTCCAATTTTTCCTCACAAAATACAAAAAAATGAGGGGTGGCTCGAGGCATTTGCACAGAGCTGTATTTACAATCAGCAAGTAGGTTTTAAAATAGTACATAGCTAGATTTTGGGAAGGAGTACACCATTTCCACCCACCTTTCAAATACAAATGAGGTTTACAATATTTAAGTGTTATTGTCTGTCATTTTATCCATCGTGTATCAGCCTTGCTGTTCATTGCTCACTCCTCAACATGCATATCAGATCTGAGCTGCAGCTACTACTAATCATAGTCAGTATGACACATGGATGTAGCCACCGTGACATCACCCAGTGGTTCATGAAGTCCCATTTTAAAGCCTTGAGATGAGCATTTTCATCATTACCATCATTACCATCTTGGTGTTTTGAAACCAGATGTGACCAGAGAGGGGTGAATCTGACTGAAACCACATGCTTCTTGGCTAACAACTTGTTGAGAATGATCAAATCTGACAAAGTGAAACTAATACTGTATATACTATTATCCTAAATGAGCGTCTAAGCCCATCAACTAATCAGTAAAGTGTTTAGAGATGGGGGCAGAGGGCCATTCTGCTATTGACTTCGCTAGGACAGGAAGTCTTTTTGTGATTACAGGTGTCACCCCCGGTGGTCATTTAAAAGACTGCAGGTTTAAGGCACTTCTATGTTAGCTTTATTTCCCAGATCCAGAAGCTTCAACCATCTTTTATACCATCTATGCTACTAATGCTAACTTCTGCAACTGCTTCATATTAAAAGCATTTATCCTTTCATCCATTTTCTTCTGATTATCTGATTCATGGTTGCAGGCAGAGGCTGAAGTCTATCCCAGCTGTCATGGGGTGAGAGGCAGGGTACACCCTGGACAGGTCACCAGAGACAGACAATCATTCACACCTACAGCCAATTTAGAATTGCCAGTTAACCTAACCCTGCAGGTCTTTGGACTTTGCTGGAATAGCCAGCGAAAACCCATGCAGGTATAAGGAAAACATGCAAACTCTATATAGAACAGCCCCAGCCGGCCAGTGCGTTCCTGCTGTGAGGTGACAGTGCGAACCATCACACTACTGAGCAGCCACATTTAAAGCCTTCAGCTAACTAAACAATTTGTGTATATAAAAAAGTCACAGGAAGTATAATGACTGTCACTTAAGTTATTAACTTATTTTAAAAAGTATCTACAAGACTGCTGCCCTGAGAACCAGGACAAAAACACAAAAATTACAAAACCAAAAACACAACAACTACTACTGGAAAGTCCATAAAGCATAAACTAATGAAAATTAAATCCACTAAGAAGTCAAAGATGCTCATAAACAGTCATATCCAGAAGGACCTGTAGGTGAACACTGTGTCTGATTTTGACCAAATTCTGACCAATACTGCAGGAGGATTAATGAATCTTGTGAACTGTGGATGGATGGCTGGATGGATGGATGGATGGCTGGATGGACACCTCACCATGGCATCAGATCATCAGTCTTTTGGCCTGATGAGCTAAAAATGGATGGCGCCAAAACCAAAAACACAGCAACATTTCTCAAATTACAACACAAAAGCACAATAAAAAGCAATGTTGTAAAGCTCAGTGTTTTGTGCTTTGTTGGTGTGTTTTCAGTTTTGCTGTTAAGTTAATAGCTCATCATGCATTTACAAGACTGCTGCAACTGCATCTCGGTCTTGGATAAGGAGTAGAAAATGGCTGGACTGATCCAAAACCTACAACAGCAAGAAATGCTGTAATGTCCACAGAGTTTGATGTTGCCGTGCTTTGTGAAATATTTTGTTCTCTCATTTGTTGCTGTGATTTGCACCTCAAGGAAATAAAATTAGAAGAAACAGCAACAATAAGGTGGTGAATGAAGATCTGCAACCAAATACTGACTGCCACAGTGAATGTATGCTTGTAAGGCTGCACTGTAGAGAAATGTGCCAGCTCTTCTTCTGGGATTCACCATCTTGCCAAAGTATAGTTCGACATGTGGACTGGAGGAGCCGGGGAACAAACCACCTGCTCTACTACCTAAGCCACAACTGCCCACATCAACCAAGACTGATATCTTGAGAATTAAAATCTTTTATTCTATCACTTAAGAACTAGAATGTAACAACTGATGAATCTCAGAAAAGGATAAAACTATTTACACTTCAAATTGCACAAACAGAAACAAACCTTCACTGCTGCTGCTGCTGCCGCTACTGCTGTCTTCACTTCCACTGCCACTGCTGTCAGTTCCTTCCTCTTCTTTCTCCTCTTCATCATCTGAGTAGAACTTGTCAGATTTAGGTTTCTTGGCGTTCCCAACTACCGGGGCCCATTCTTTCAGCTAAACAGACAACACAGGGAAGATGGACAAGTTACATTACAGTGCTCAAGGTTTGTAATTTAAGGACAGGTAAAGATTTTTATTCTTAAATAACTGAGAGGCATTATTAAATGTTGCATACTGTATTGCTGTCAGTCACCCCAGTAATTGACAAAATTCCCAAAATTTAGTCAATTAAGTAAAAACACCAATAATTAGCACAAGAGGGTCTTTATTTAAAGCTGCTTTTGGCAGTACATCTTGTCCAGTTCAATTTACCAAATATTTTTCTTGCTAAAACTAGGAGTAAACTTTGTTGACACCGATGCTTTATTGTTGTTTATTGTTTTATTTGGAGCCCCATTAGCTGCCACAAAGTAACAATTATAAAGCCTAAGCTGAGGGAAAATGCCGAATCGATAATATCCATTACTAAAATACCAAAACAAAGCTCTTTAATTTTTGTTTTTTAACTTATAACAACAAAGTTTTTTCAGATGAATGGAGCAGAGGCATGCATGTGGATTTCTCCAAAGGTTGGTACACAGTAATGCTGAAAGTCTGCTAATGCCTTTGGAACACATCACTGGACATAAAACAGATAAACACAGTAGCATCAGCAAAGTGTGTTAAAGCTGTTTGAAATCCAGTCTTAAAATGCTGCTGATTGCCACTGCCTTTCATTTTATTCAACAAAAAGTAATTCATACGTCTTTAGCTTCCCTTAAAGGTTAATTTAGTCTGATTTTTTTCAGTAATGATCAAGTCGAGTTCATTCCAAAGGTCCTCAGTAGGGTTGAGGTCAGGGCTCTGTGCAGGTCAGTCAAGCTCTTCCATGAAACTCATCCAATCCTGCCTTTATGGACCTTGCTTTATACACTGGGCAGAGTCATACTAGAACAGAAAAGGGCCTCCCCCAAATGGTTCCCACAAAGCTGGAATCACAGAACTGTTTCAAAAGTCATAGTAAGCTGAAGCATGAAGATTTCCTTTCACTGAAACTAAGGGACCCAGGCCAACACCCCACAAAAACAACCCTATAGCATTATCCCTCAACCATAAAACTTTCCAGTCCACACAGTGCAGTCAGGAAGTTAAGGTTCTCCTTGCATTTGCTAAACCCAAATGCATTCATCAGGCTCCCAGATAGACAAGCATGGTTTTTCACACAGCAGAACACATTTCCACTGTTCCAGAGTCCAGTGACGGCGTGCTTTAAACCACTTCATCTGACATCTTGGCATTGTGCTTGGTGATGTAAGGCTTGCATGAATTTGCTCACCCACTGAGGCCTCTGCCATGAAGCTCCTGGTGCACTGTTTTTGTGCTGATGTTAATGCCAGAGAAGATTTGAAACTCCGCACTTATTGAGTCAGCAGAGCATCAGTGACTTTTTATGCACTATACTTCTCAGCACTTAGCAACCCTGATGTGTAACTTTATGTGGTCTGCCACTCAGTGGCTGAGTTGCTGTGGATTGCAAACGCTTCCACTTAATCATACTACTTACTGTTGATCATAGAATACTCAGGAGGGAATTAAGTTTCACAAAGTGACTTGTTGCAATGGTGGCATCCCATTACAGGGATGCTACCACGCTTCAGTGAGCTCTTTAGACCCATTCTTTCACAAATGTTTGTAAATGCAGACTGCATACTAGTTGTTTGATTTTATTCTCCTGTGGTAATGGGAATGATTAAAATGCTTGAATTCAACAATTAGGTAGTGTGGCCCAATACTTCTGTCTATACAGTGTATAAGGGTGGCTCCTCATATTAATCACTACTAAAGTTTTAAATATTGAGGTCAGCCTATCTCAAATTAATCCCTGTGAGCCAAAAGCTCAGGTTTCCAGCCGCTGAAAACACTCGGTTTCAGACAATTTTTTGTTCTCTTAGCTCTATTTGATGTCAAAGAGCAAGAATATTCCTAATATGGTCATCTCAGGCACACAGCACCAGCCACCTGCTGTTCAAACCTCCTGTGTGTGAGGGGCAGACAATCAAAAGAATGCTGGCCTAAACAGAGGGTGACCATACAGAGAAGGAGGAGGAATGGAACTTGTTTCAGACAGAATGAACTAAGGGGAAGCTCCAAGGCTCAGTATAAGAAAAATCTGAATTATTGTGAAATGTGACTCCAGCAAAGCTACTCTATCAAGAGTACAAGAAATGAGCACAATACGTCCCTTTTTAAAAAAGTTCAGTATGCAATTCTACAACAGTCAGACAGCCAAGAAACACTTGAGCCTCATGATGTTAACAGAGAGCCTGAAACCAAAGAGATGATAAACAGTCATGAATTTGATTTGGGCACATATTAGATTTAACTATTAGGAGATGACCTTATGTGTCCCTTTGCTAATTTAAATGTCATCTTTTGGTTTCATCCAAATTGATGATTTGTAGTCACTGATGTGGCGTGCTTACCCTTTTCTCCTCTGAGGTGAGCAGTTTCAACAGCAAGCGAACACATTGCAAGAATCATTTCTGACTGTCCTCAGTAGGGAGTTACATTCTGTCTGTTACTGGTTGGTCCAAATGTGCCTCCAGTCAACAGTAAGGAGGCTCCACTGATTCATGTAAAACCTGACTCATGTTGTTCTTCGCACACACCTCGAACACATCAACTATCATAAGGAGAGCAACAAAAGTAGAATTCTTACTGGTTCAACAATCTCCACGTTCCTCACAGACTGGTCAGGAGCAACAGCCGGCCAGTCTGGGAGCTCCTGATACCCAGTAGCTTTAATGTTGAGACTGTGGGAGAGGGTGCCCAGCTGGAAACGGTCTCGATCTTAAAGTACCGAAAAGACAAATGAGAGAAAAAGAAAGGATGATTTAAAAAAACATAAAAAATTATAAGAGGTTAATGAGCGGTGGAGAAATTAGGTGAGGTAGCATTGACCTCGGTGTGTTCTAAATGAGGGAGCCAGTGGGTAAATGTCACTAATATACCTGGTGTCTGTGTCAACACATGCTAACGTTCCCTGTTCTGTCTCACTAAAGGTCAGCACAAGAAGACAATGAGTGTCTGTGCTTTGGGAGGTGTGCTCTAAAAACGGTGCTTTGCTAAGCAATATTAAGAATGACAGAAGTGGTTAACACATTCATAAACATCCAGTAGGTGCAAACTGAGCTTGAATTTTAATGTTGTAGAAGGTAGTTTTCCCCTTCTGTCAATGAGGGGGAGAGAAAAAGAAGACAGCTAAATGAGAAAGGCGGAAAAAGGTTAGCATTAGTTCAATAATTTACCCATCTCATTAGTCTGAGGTAAAGGGGTCTGACCTAACTGCCCTTCAGAGACACACACACACTCACACACACCCACACACACCCACACACACCCACACACACCCACACACCAGAATAATAAAACCACAGCCTGAATCAAGTTTGCATACTGGTGGAAATAGAGCCGATGCATTTGAAATAGATGAGTAGCTAATATGCATTCAGTGATTCTCACAGACAAGTGAGAGGAAT
>VUQH01034372.1:21768-32002 GCA_015106775.1 Etroplus canarensis
CAGACAAGTGAGAGGAATGAAATTTAAACTAAACATTAAGAGCTCTTCAGAAATACCTTTGAAGGTAGACTCCAGCACTGGAGCTGGTTTCGGGGCCAGTAAGATGCGTCGAGCATACTTGTTGAGGGCGCCACTCTTCTCATTGGGCACTATCAGCTGTCGTATGAATCGTGTTCGGTCTCTGATATCGTAGTTCTGGTCATATTTGCCAAGGTTCAGGATGTACTGGGTCAGCAGTTTGGTCTGGGGACAAAGAAGAGCATGAAATCCCTTAAGATTAAACTCTCTTCTTAAAAAGGACCAAGTCAAGAAAGACCACTCTAAAGTTGTGAAATTACAGAATACAAGTGGTATATAACGTGTGGCAAAGCAATATATCAAGCCATCACAGCACTATTAGCAGTAGGTCTACCATCTAAAACAAGAGACCTGTTGAACTGTGCATGACAGGAAAAGCAAATATAGCAATAGTGACAGTAAAGCACTGAATTTACTGTCGTGTTTTCCACTCGTAAATAGAGGTGGGAATCACCAGAAACCCCATGGTATGATAATATCACAATATTTAAGTTGCAATTTCAAACATTTTACAATATGCCGATATGCCAATATTGCAATTTAACACCTTTTTTCAACTGCAATTACTCAATTATATCCTCAAAGGTAAACTTTGTAAATATCTCCTTTATCTAATAAGATAAAGTTCTCAGTCTGCTCCTCTCACTTCAGGCATTTTTATCACTGTAAAAAGAGACTGTCAAGCAGGTAGACTGACCGACACTATAACTGAAACCAGTCATAAATGGCAAAAATAAAAACTGTTACAGTCTCGTCCAACTTAACTAAATGCAAACTTAACTAAATGCAAACATTTGTGGTATACTGAACCATCACGTGCACTTTGAACAGTGCAGCCGTACAAAAGTAATGTAGCCCTTTCAGCAACTGAAGAATGTGAAAACGTGTACTGAAAAAACAATCGTTATTTCCCTATCATCAACAGACAGGACCCGATGCTGGGCCTACGCCACAGCTCTAGTTCTTGACCGGCCCTGACCTAGCTTAAGACTTTATTATTATTATGCCATAAATAAAACTAACAGCAGCATTTATGTATAGATGACTGAGGGGCACAGAACACTCAATATTTATGAATATTACTATCCGGACTATTAGCAGTATCAGTAGCATTTATTGTGAATATGGGAAAAAGTGCCTGTAAAATGATAAACGTGACCTTAGCTTGAGCAAAGTTGCGTGAAGACCCACTAGGTGATCACCGTGTGCAAGATTCACTGAAAATCTGACTAATACTGTAGGAGGAGTGATTTTTTTTGTGAATTGACAAAAAATGTCTTGCCACTGCATTAGCCCACCAATCCTTGTGCCAGATGAGCTTAAAAGTGGAAATGTCTTTCTTGCAGAAAACCAAACAAAATGATAATCAACTCTCTCACATCTGTGTGTTAAGTTTAAAAAAAATGAACATAAATCAGTTTCTTAGTTTAACATCGGGACATGCAGAGGGTTGGTGTGAGGGAAGAGGATGCAAGGGATAGGGTGAGATGGAGGCAGATGATCCGCTGTGGCGACCCCTAACGGAAGCAGCCGAAAGAAGAAGAAGATGATGAGCAGCTATGACACAGCCCTGCTGGCACTGCTCCCTAAACTAAAAAGCATCAAATATAATCCAAATGAAGTAAACATGTCTCCAGAAACATCGAACTGTTTCTTTAAAGTCAGCAAAATCTTTAATTTATATCCACAAACCTGGACTGAGCAAATGTGACCGTCATAATGACTGCCACTAATCTGCAGGCACCTTCTTCATCTACTTTTTCTTCTCCAAAAGGCTTGGTCCCCATTTCAAAACCTCTTTGTCTCTTGTTACGGGGAGGAACAGCACTTGCACTAACATAAATTATTTAGGCCGACATAAAAACAAAAACTGCTGCTGCTATCATGAAGGCAGAATTATCCCCCTAATCCTTTACTGCGCTGTCCTCATTATGAGAAGCAAGAGGTGTGATAATGTGGTCGTTTGAGAAGGTAGCGTCTGGGCTCATAAAACCAGCTCAGAGGCAACAATCACCCCATCTAACTCAATGGGTCTGCAGACACCAAGTGGCTCAGGGAGATGCGCCATTACATTAAATCTTCATCGTTCACAGCTCTGTATTTGAAATGAGCATGAGCTGTAGTTACTCCAAGACAAAGGAGAAGTGCCTCTTCTTTGCATCTTATTCAGTACCTGCTTCGGGTTTGTCAGGCAGAGTTTGGCAGCTAGATTGACTGTCTGCAGCTTAACAATATCCTCCTCTGTTGTGAAAGTCTTTGCCATCTTGCGGAGTACATCTGGTGCAATCTTTGGCACTCTCTCGCAATACTCTCCCATGAGCCACAGGATGCTGGCTCGGGCCATGGGAACCTGCAGATGTGGGTGACATATCAAAGAAAAAGCAGCACTTGTTAATAAGTTATTTTGCCACACGCTGCTCCCGTGTTGACTTTCAACAGCACAAACAAATCATACAGTGATGTTATCGAAGAGCTTGGCCATGTGTTTGATGATGTCACTGTGCTGGGTGGGCTGAGTCTGAAGCAGTTTCTTGATGACCACAATGCTCTCGGCCACCACCGTCTCTGCAGAAACAAAATAAAATCATCACAAAACTGAACAGACCCAACACTTTGAAACTGCAGATATCTACTCAGTGAAGGTATTTTACCATCTCTGTTTGAAAGCAGCAGCACCAGCCCGTTGAGACAGGTGTCGGTCACCTCAGAGATGTTGGTGGCACACCTGCCGATGGCCTGAATGGTAGCTGCTGCAAACGCCTTGTCCTGACTCTTCACATAGGTCTGAAAAAAGATCAGGTACACTAAGGGTAATCGATATGATTTTGTTATTGTGTCATGCATGAATACAGTATGTGCAGCCCCAACACAAATTCCAAATAACCAAGGCTAGCAACAAAACTTGCAAGTACTACAGAAATCAAACCTGACGTCTTTTTCGAGCTTCAGAAATAAAACTGGAAAACTTATAAACACTAAAATTAATCAACAACCATTTCATTTGGTCATTATCAGCGCACCAAAACATTCCTGGATTTTTAAGACATCATCAAATACAAGTGTTCTCAGTTCATTATAATGAAAAATGGGTACCACATCATTATTTATAAAGAAAACAAACAAACCTGGAATTCCCTCAGAATTGTAGAGATGTTGGCTTCATTGGCCAGATTGGTCAGGATCTCCAACTGTAAGAATCAGACAGGGAAGGGGTTTTAAAATCTAAGAGGGTGATTATTGTTAGGTTCATGAAAAGGCCAAAAAGTCTCAGACACATAGCTGTATTTCATTCTATAGATGCTATATGGACAAAAGTATAGGGCCACACCTCTTAACCATTGAATTTAAACAATTTATTCAATTTCAACCTCTGCAACAAGTCCATGAAATTTCACCTCTCCTAAATATTCCGCCATATTCTGTAAGCAGTACTATTGCAAAGTGGAAATATTTAGGAACCACAACAATTCGGCCACCAAGTGGCAGACCATCAAAATAACAATCAACCCCATCAAACAGCTTCGGGATGAACATGATGTCTGATCTTACAAATCCTCTTCTGGATGAATGGGCTAAAACTCTCACAGACACACTCTAAAATCTTGTAGAAAGCCTTCCCAGAAGAGTGGAAGCTGTTACAGCTGCAAAGGGGGACCAACTCCATATTAATGCCCATGGATTTAAAATGGAATGTCAGAAAAGCTCCTGTAGGTGAGACGTGTAGGTAGCCTGATACTTCTGTCCACATAGTGTAAATATGCACAATAATGTGAGGGAGCAGAGTAAAAATGCAAAGAAATGCTTTTTTTGACAAAACATATAGGAATATATTTAAAAAAGCCAATATGCCATTATTCAAATGTTTGAAAATGTTTCAGTATTCTTGTACCACTGCACAAGCTCAAGATCATTATATGAGCCTATATGTACCTAATCGACCAAATAAACCGGTGGCTACCTTTAGTGTTTTGATGTGTGTGGCATCTGTGGATCTCACGTAGAAACTCTTCATGAAGGGCTCAAACATCCCCTGTTTGGAGAGATCTCATGTTACTATACAGGTTGCATAAACACTCCACACCCCTATCATTCTGCTGTCCATCAGTAGACTCACCTTCCTCTGAATGGACATAGTGGCGATGTTCTGAAGCACAACGTACTGCACCTCTCTGCACACAAGAGCAAGAAGAGGACAGCATAATCAGATGTGCATACAGACACTTTAACAGTGAACTCATTTAGGAACGAAGCAGCAGCAACATAATCACATGTATTGCTTTTGTTTCTACCTGTGGCTTCTCAGTAGTCGGACCAGCGACTTGGTGACAATACTGACTTCATGTTTAGGAGCCAGATGCCAGTAAAGCTGAGCAACAGACATCACTACCTAAAAACGTACACATGGACAAACAGATTCAATTATCTTACAGCATCTTATTAAAACAAACTTGTTACTTCTCCTTGATTTTGCACACTAGAGTGTTTCATTATTTTTTACACCAACTTCAATGCAATACCATCTGTCTACTCAGGCTGAAATAACATATCTTCCTACACATGCATTTGTTCAGCCTCTGCAAAGGCACTCACAGAGAGCCTGTGTAAAAGTAATTTTTCAGTGGAGCTTTAAATAGCAGGAGGACGTGTGTCCATCGTTGCGGGCACAATAAGTGGGTTCAGGCGTCTATGAAGATTGAGGATGTCACTGTGTTGTCGTGAGTAAAGACACAGCGTGTCACATTTTAATCAACACTTTCATTTGGGAGCATTTTTCCTCCCGCTGCTACACGGCGACAGAGACCTTGAGGCTCTTGGATGATGGAGATCTGCACTCTCTGTGGTTTTTATCTCTTTTTTCAGGCTTGTGTGGTGCACTAAGACAGGTATTCCTGTGTCTGTGTGTTGTACTTATGTGAGAAAGTATCCTGCAACGCATTATTGATGGCAAGTCATCCTGGGAAACAGCAGCTTTAGCTGATGTGTAGAGTAGGCAACAGACACACAGACACTTTAACAATCTATTTCCATCACCTTTATTTCACATGTGTTGATTCTACTCAAATGATCATAAGGACAGCTGGACAGTCTGTATTGTGAAGCAAGCTCAACACACCCAGGATATCTTCTAAGTAAGGATAGTCTCCTTATCCTTAATTTACTCAAACATCATAAGTGAAGGTTAAGTGGTCACGCAAAGGCGGTTATCAACTCAATAGGTCAACCTAGTGTTTATTAATCCAGCTATGAGCACATTTACTTAAGAGGTGGTGTTTTTCCAGCATAGGGCCAATCACAAATGTGAACAAGTCTATTGGCAGTAGATAATATACAGCAATAAAGTCCCCTGCTCTGTTTATTTGTGAATAACTGTGAAGACACCACCTGACTGCATCACAGTCTGTATCTCTGCATCTTTCACTGATGCTAATCAATCAGAGATACAGACTCTCATTGATGGAGCATCAGTTACCATGGCAATGTAACTGGATAAGAGAACCACCTTTGCGAGCGTGAAAAACCAGGGTTAAACCAGAATTTATCTCACGGTGTACATGTCTGTGTCTCAGTGACTCACAGCAGTGTTCCTGCTCTGCAGCAGAGGTTTGGTGTTCCTGAGCAGCAGTCTGTGATCTGGATCCATGATGTAAGGCTTTGCTTCTGTCTGGCCTTTATTCTCCTCGGAGTCGGACCCATAGAACGTTTTATTCTCGTCAAACTCAGCACCCTGAAACACAAGCACAGCGCATCACATTAATTCACTGAACAATTTCAATAACAGGAGCCCTCCAAGGAAACAAAAATAAATGTTTTTTACTGGTTTGTTGGGAGCTAAAAATGCCCAAACCTCAAGCTGAAGGAATATTGGCTCCTATTTGTTTAAGAAAATTGAGTGGTACATTTTAAGGTATTTTAATGAAGCAAACAAATGTGTTTTTCAGAGAAACAATTACTTCACTGCCAGAATTGAAAATCTCTTTGTTAAATTCTCTCGTGGAAATCTATTTGGCATGGCAAACAGATTTTGTACACGAGTCTAAACTGAAATGGCTGAAATGCAAAAAAAGTAATTTAAAAAAAAAACAAAACACAAAGACATCAAATAACTGCTATGATCTAAAATTAATTCAGTTAACTAACTTTTCCACTCTAATTCAAATATTTCAAGAATTACAAGAATTATCAAAAACACATGTTAGTACACTATATGGAAAAAAGTATTGGGCCATGAACAGGTGCTTTCATGATATGTCATTCTAAAGTCGTAGGCATTAATACAGAATTGTTCCCCCTTTTAGCTATAACAGCCTCCACTCTGCCAGGAAGGCTTTCTACAAGATTTTGGAGTGTGTCTGTGGGAATTTTAGCCAGAAGAAGATTTGTAAGGTCAGACACTGATGTTGGTCGGCATGGGAGGGCTCTGCTTACAATCTCTGTTCCAGTTCATCCCAAAGGCGTTGAGTTGTTGTACAACAAACTCATCCAACCATGCCTTCATGGACCTTGCTGGAACAGAGAAGAGCCTTTCCCAAATTGTTCCCAGAAATTTGGAAATATAGAACTGGCTGAAACAATTAAAATTTCCCTTCAGTGGAATGAAAAAACCCAGGACAACCACAGGGAGAAAAAACATTGCATTATCCTTCCTCTACTAAACTTTACAGTTGGCACAATACAGTCAGACAGGTAATGTTGTTCTGGCATTCATCAAACACAGACTTGTCTATCAGACTGCCAGATAGAGAAGTGTGAGTCGTCACTCCACAGATGGCATTTTCATTACTCCAAAGTTCAGTGGGAACATGCTTTAAACCACTACATCTGACGCTTGGCACAGTCCTTGGTGATGTAAGGCTAGCATGTACTTGCTTGGCCATGGAAACCCATGCCATGAAGCTCCTGGTGCAAGGTTTTCATGCTGATGTTACGCTACAGGAGGTTTGAAACTCTGCAGTTAATGAGTCAGCAGAGTGTTGGCAATTTTTACTCACTATGCACCTCAGCACTCAGCAACCCCACTGCGCAACTTCACATGGTCTTCCACTCAGTGACTGAGTTGCTGTGGTTCCTAAATGCTTCCACTTTGCAATCATACTACTTAGAGTTGATTGTGGAATATCTATGAGGGAATACATTTCACAAACTGACTTGTTACAACAGTGGCAGCACCATGCTCCAGCTCTTCAGAATGACCCGCTCTTTCACAAGTGCTTGTAAAGGCAGACTGCATGGCTAGGTGTTTGATTTTATATACCTGTGGCAATGAAACTAAATGAAATACCTGAATTTAATGACTAAGAGGTGTAACCCAATACTTCTGTTCATATAGTGTCTTTTTCTTATTTTCAGCAAATCCCAAACAAACTGCCAAAACAACCATGTCTATATCTTCAGCTTTAACTGTCCTATTCAACATTTTGAAACCTCAGCTTCATGTTTGGTGTTATTTCTTAGAAGGGTGGAGTACTAAGTTACAAGCTAAGTCTAGCAAACTACATGAATGAACTGCACGTGTGCACAGACAGGTGCTAATTACTAAGTAATAAAACGCCAGAATTTAGGGTGCCTCAATAGCTCAAATGGTTGAGTGGACGAGCCATATAGCGAAGACTGCAGTCTGCCTGCCGGGGACTGGGTCTGAAGCATGCCCCATGTCAGAAGCGAAAAAAGTTCACACCGCACAGTAATGCACATTCACACCCCACCCTGAATTTTATTTAAAGAAAAAGGTGCAAAAAAGTCAGCAAAATAGCATCAGCAAACTCTTATTTAGTTCTTTTTCCTAAAAAAAAAATTAAACAAAATTACAAAAAAATCTATTCGCCTAATCATATTTTAATAGTACAAAAGACCCTAATAAATAAATAAATAAAATAATAAAACTAAAACAAAACTCTTTGCCTGTCTTTGGTCTGTTGGAGGAAGCCGAGGCACCCAGAGAGAAGCTTGCGGAGAACATGCAAGCTCCACACAGTGGGGAACAGGCTGGCAGGCTGCTGGATTCAACTCTGACCTTCTTGCTGTGAGGTCACAGTGCTAACCACTGCACCACCGTGCCGCCACGGATTTATAACATTTACAAAGCAATTACAGCAGTCTAAGACACTGTTGTGACAGCTTGCAAAGGTGTTTACGAAGTCTTGCATATCATTATGCAAGACTTCGTACTTCATGAATTCAATCATGAAGTACGATAAGCATGCTTTTTAACACTATTAACTTGGGCATTTTAGAATGGAAGTCTATGGGGACTGACTCTCCTTTGAAGCCAGCCTCAAGTGGCTGTTTGAAGAATTGCAGTTTTTGGCACTTAGCCTTAGCTAATGTTTTAGCACTGGAGGTCAATCCCCAGAGACTCATGTTAAAATGGACAACTTTAGCAATGAAATTAACATGTTCCCAGTGTAGAAAGCGGTTTTGGTGTCCAGCTGATTTTCTCTTCCATAACAACTGTATAGGAGTGAATTTTTTAGTTGAGGCTTAAGATTAGGGGCACTGGCGCTTTGACTGACAGATGTGCTGACACAGGCAGCAGTAGCCACCTGTCTATTCAACCTCAGCTCCTCTAGTCACTGAACTAGATATCTTGGAAGTGTTTGTGCTGTTGGTGCCATTTGTAAATTTTTAATGACATTATTTAAAAAAATAATGTGGCTTTGGAGTAAGTTACAACCAGTCCATGAAGTTAGTGCATCTAATACTTTATTAGTTTGTTACTTAGCATTACTTTGCAGCTATCTGTATCTGTGTGATGATGTGAACTATTTCCCCCCTCTTGTCTACATATGGTAACTTCTGTCTCCAAACACATGGTAGGCCAAAAATGAGGAGTCCAAAAACCGAAGGGTGATGTCACTGTGGCTCTGTACATCTTTTACATACAATCTGTTGATCAGAATCACCATTAGCTTTAGGTCAATGCAAGCCTCACCTCCTTCCAGGGACTGGTGAACTGCGTCCTGGCGTAGCGCGTCAGCATGGAGATTATGACCACCTGGCCCCACTCCTCCACATCCACCAGCAGGTTACACAGCTTCCTGTAGTTTTTGTGGATCAGATCAATGCGATCTGGGCACACCTCTTCAAAGGCCATGACCACACTGCCGGCCACCAGCTACAGAAAGGATTGAGGGGGAAAGCAAAGAACAAAGAGAAACCAGCTCATGAGGAAAAAAATTTTTCCATTCACTTCTCTTTACTGTTAACATGCAAGTTAATGGGGCTTGCATCGATTTGTAGTAGTTTTGTTAAGCAAATTGAACAAGCTGTAATATATACAAACTCTAGAGAAATAAAACACCAGTTAACAGACATGACCCTGGTTACAAAGTATTATAATTGCACTTAAAAAACACAATGCCAATTTACAGCTTTGATTAAAATACACAGTTCAGCCTGTAAGTAGTTAGTTGATAATTGAAGGCAAATTGTTTGCACTTAAAAATCTAAGTTTTATACTACCTTGTATTTGAAAGAAACCCATCAATAAGAGTGTTTTTCTCAAGCATAAATGTTCAATTCATGGGGAAAGCAAGCCAAGGAGGAAGCAGCAGCTGAGAGAGCCAATAATCAACTACGCTTTATTGGTAAAGGGAAAAAACCCATTTGGCTGTTGCATACCCCCCACCACTGCCGCCCAAGTGCCTGCTGCCTCCCTGACTGACTGCGAGGCTGAGTGAGTGACATGGCAGTGTATTAATATGCAAACAGCATTATCACAGGCAGGTGAAGACGAAGAGAAAGGGAGCAGAATCCAGTCTTCCCAATTAAAGCCTTCTGGCCCCTGGTGGCCCTGTGGGAACCCAGAGCATTTACCCATCAGCACTGTCATGAGCCTGCATTGATTGTGAGAGTGTGTGAGATGCGTATGTGCATGGCTGCTGTCTAGATTCCCAGAGAAATCTAACTAACACACACGCACACACACACTTATACTGATGGATGAATTACTACAGGATCAAACACATTTTATGGTATTACAGTGCTGTATGAAGTTATATTCCATGTGAGATGCACAGGACTTTTATGTATATTTAAGCAATGACATGGAGAGCTAGACAGAGTGATAAAGGTAGTTCAAGGCCAAAAATAGCAGTTTTCACACACCTTTGGAGGTCCATGTGACAGTACAAATTTAAGACACAGATCAGACATTTAT
>VUQH01034372.1:32022-57089 GCA_015106775.1 Etroplus canarensis
CACAGATCAGACATTTATCCTACCGACCCTCTAGTAAAAAGTCTCTCATAGCAAGTGGTCATCCTGCATCTTGCCTCATCCATGATCTACTCAGGCAGCATCCTCATCTAAACCAAACAGAAAATCTCCAGTAGCGAGAATGCGTATCCTGCTGTGCTACACGAGAGACATTTCAGTAAGCCAGAACACCAGTGACATAGTAGCTCATCCAGCTCACAATTCCTGTTATTGAAATGTGTAAAGTACAGAAAAAAGGGATGTGTTTTTTGTCATTGATTGGCTGTACTGCACAATTTAGTAAGAATGAAAATCCAATAAGAAGTCAAGGAGATTCACAAATGCTCTTATCCAGGACAAACAAATATATCTCCAAATAAAAGTGTTGCAGTTCAGGAGTATTATAACTACATGATGAGCAGTAACCATGGCCATGAAAGAATGAAAATATATAAACACATCTTGTCACAGCATTGACTAAATTACTGATATTATTAAAATGGTGACAGGAGCGCACCAACCACCAACCAATGTGGGAGTGAACCAAGTAAACTAAGCAAAAATCACTCTGAAAAGCAACAATAATAACTTGTTTTAATACTTTGGTCCATATAATCCAAGTCTCTTAATCATTACATTCAGTTGTTTCATTCAGTCCCATTGCTGCAGGTGTATAAAACGAAGCATCTAACCATGCAGTCTGCCTTAACAAACATTTGTAAAAGAATGGGTCGTTCTAAGGAGCTCATTAAATTCAAGCCTGGTGCTGTGATAGGGTGCCACCATTGCAACACGTCAATTTTGTGAAATTTCTTCCCACATACATGTTCCACGATCAACTTTAAGTGGTATGATTGAAAACTGGAAGTATTTAGGAGCCACGGCAACTCAGCCATCAAATGGCAGACCACGTAAAGAAACAAAGCAGGGTTGCCAAGTGCTGAGGTGCATAGTGTCACTGATTTAATAAGTGCAGAGTTCCAAACCTCCTCCTCATTAACATCAACGCAAAAACTCTGCAACGGAAGCTTCATGCCATGGGTTTCCATGGTCAAGCAGCTGCATAAAAGCCTTACATCAAAGACAATGCCAAGTGACAGATAAAGTGGAGTAAAGTATGCTGCCACTGGTCTCTGGAGCAGTGGAAATGTGTTCTGTGGAATGATGAATCACACTTCACCAACCAGATGTCTGATGGATGAGTATGGGCTTGGCCATTGCCAGGAGAACATGACCTGCCCGACTGCATTATGCCAACTGTAGTTTGGTAGAGGAGGGATTTTGCTATGGGGTTGTTTTTCTGGTGTTGACCTGGGCCCCTTACTTCCAGGGAAGGGAAATCTTAATACTCCAGCTTACCAAGACATTTTAGACAATTCTAAACTTCCAACTTTGTGGGAACAGCTTGGGGAAAGCCCTGTACTTTTCCAGCAGGACTGTACACCAAGCTTCAAAGTAAGGTCCACAAAGGCATTTTTAGATGAGTTTTGTGTGGAAGAACTTGACCGACACACACAGAGCCCTGACCTCAACCCTATTCAACACTTTCGGGATGAAATAGAGCAGAGATTGTGAGCCAGGCCCTCTCATCCAACATCAGTGTCTGACCTCACAAATGCTATTCTGTATGGGCAAAAACTCTCACCGACACACCTTCCAACAAGAGGAAGTTGGTATTGATGCAAAGGGGGGGACCAACTCCATATCAATGCCTAAGGATTTAGAATGGGATGTCCTAAAAGCTCCTGTTGGTGTAATATGTAGTGGCCCGATACTTCTGTCCACATACCGTATTTATCCAAACTGTACAGCACTTTGCTTTAAAAAGTGATATATAAATAAAGTTGATGATGAGGAAAGTCCAAATGGAGCATTAAGTAAATATTAGTTAAAATCTGCTCTAAAAGCTGTGAAAGAAGTCTTAGTATCCAGCACTTTGGGTAGCTTTGGTTTTATTTGCCAAGGTTCTAAAGAGTGGCGCATGTAATTTGCATTTTTTTCAGAGTACTAAAAAACATTTTTTCGAAAATTAAACAGCAGCATCTCTATCCAAAAATTTCACTGTTACAATAATCCACTAAAGAGAATTGAAACCGATTGTACAGGCAATATAACATATAGAAAGATGTTCCAATGAAAAGTATTCATAGCGACAGTTGTTTCCCCAACAATACAGAGAAATACTCTAGACAGGCAGTATAAATGAGTTGCTTTACAGCAGCTTTCAGTTAGCATCAGTGCCAAAGACATTCCACAACAGATAAACTTAGTCAAAGAATTCAGTTAGAATATGGACTTTGAGCATGTATCTGTATCTCCCGACCCTCTTCTGTCTCTCAGGCTATTAGAGGCAACACACCTTAGCATGTGGATCCTGCTGCAAGGCTTTGTGCATTCTCTACCAACTTCCCCCATTAGACACAGCTCCAAGGTAAACTACATGCACCATCAACAAAACTGACACCCCAATCTATGGAGTTCATACACCTCCTCCCCCTCCCCCACCTCGACCATATTATCTACCCTGCGTGACAAGCCGGTAATGGAAAAATCACACTAAGCAAATGGTTCTTCTAATAACAATAAATTTCCTATAAAATTATGAAGGGCTCAAACCGTTTCCTTGCATCTATTTTGCTATGAATTCTAATTAGGGTGCCAGGGAGGCAGAGAGTGCTGGGTCATCACGTCAGAGACAACGCGCGCCTTTTTGATTGATGGCCCGGTGTGGGGTCGGCCTATCCTCCCTTCACTCGCTTCTCCCTGGCTCTCTTCTTCCTCCCTCCCTCCCTCCTTTTTCTCTTAAATTAATGGGCATCTCACCTAGCCCCTAATCATAGTACCCCCACCACCACCCCCTGCTCCTCCTTTCTCTTCTCATTTCAATTTTGCAGAAGGTGCATGGGGGAGAGGACGGGAGAGATCGATCATTTATCTTGTAATGGCTGGATAATAGATCCATCACAGTAAAACAGCTGCACAAACTCCTATGTTGTCTATGTCATCAGGCCTTCCCATTTTCTCTTTAAACCATCCTGTCTATATGCAGCCCCCCCACATGTGTCACAGTCATTTAACCAAAGAGGCACATCTGTAAAGGTAAATGTCAGGAGGCCTGGACAATGCCACAGCCTGAACAATAACCAAATGCTTCCTTCTTCCACTAATACCATCGTGATACCAGCTAAGCAGCTTTTAGCCACTTATTTGCAGTTAATTGATTAACAACAGCTATAGAGAAACTGCTACAAATCTTAAGGAGACTAAAAAGCTGCCTCAAAAGCTAAAGTAAGGTCCTAAAGAGTTTCTTTTCTTAACCTACTGACATTTTGATGCATGTTGATGGTTTAACTAATAAAAATAGCAGGACTTCGAGCCGCATCCTTAACCCTGCTATTGTGCATTAAGTTAAAGATGCCTTGGCATAAAAAGATATAACTACCCTTTACAGTCAACTCTTATTAGTTCATCATAAGCACCTTTAAATACAATAGGCACTGACCAAAGGGCTATGAAACTAAAAGGACAAGAGTAAAAAAATACCTAGATCTTAAATCTGACCCTGTGTGACCTTGACCTATCCATCATAGGTTTTAACCACACAAAGTTTGGAAAAGATCCAGCAAACAAGTCAGCTCCTGTAGCGGTAACAACATTTGTTATAGACGGACACACGGACAGACAACCTGAAAACATAACACCTACGCCACAAGTAAAAAGTACATACACATACACACATCAAAACTATCACTTTTGTTGACGAGGTCCTGATGTGAAGAGGAGAGGTTTTCCATAGATTAGGAGCTGATACTGCAAAGTCCCCATCTTCTCTCTGATTTAAAAGCACTAATTGTAAAAATAATTTACAGCCTCCCAGAATTAATGCAATTAATGCTATCAGCAGAATGCAGAAAGACTACCACTATGATGTTAGAATGTCTTTCTAGTTTGTTTTTTGAAACTGATAATGAATTAAATGGAAGCCTGGCGGGGCCATTCATGTAATATTGATTTGTACCAATAGATGGTATAAGTGAGTCAGTATCACATTAACTGTGCTCCATCAGAAGAAGACAACAAAATGCAGATGGAGAAACATGTTGGAGTGACATGTACTTTGGTGCCTGAAGCACCTGGAAGTAGCCTTATCATGACAAGAACCAACTCCCAGATAGAAATCACGCTCGGCTGCACGGTGGGGGAAATGTTGCACTTGATTAATGCAACACCATCCACTCACCATGATGCCAGTTGTGCAGCACAAATAGAATAAGTGCATACCGTAGGTGTAGCAGCTGCTCTCCACCTCTGTGCAAACAGAGTGGGTGAGGCAGAAAGATACAGCAGGAAGTGAACCAGATTTCCAACATGAAGAGAAAGATTAAACCAGCCAGAGAGCAGCGAGGTACAGTGAACACACAGCAATGGATGATTAAGAATGCAGTAGCTGACTTGTGGGCATAAGTGGACAAATATCAGCTGAATGAGTAAAAATGATTTCAGTAACTGCATTCATGTATTCTCTAATTCTTATCAGTTTTTTTTTACCTCGTTTATGTGCAACTGATGGTAATGGTAGGATATGACAGTATAACGGTAGCTTTATGTTAGAGGTTGTAGCTTTTGTCTATGAGTGTCACTTAGGTTCAACTTACACTAGAACTTTGTAGCTACCTGTCAACCAGTTAACTGGAGGACCTCAAATCCATAAAGCATTTTTTGTTTTTTAATCAGATTTGGGCTGGAACCTATCCCAGCTCCTGAACATGTCACCTGGTCACTAACATAGAGGCACACCTGTGGCCAATTTATGACCTCCAGTTAACCTAACAAGCATGTCTTTGTACCTTGGGATAACATACAACTCCATGGAAAGGTCCCAGCTAACTGGGAAGTCTGAACTCCGAACCTTCTTGCATTAATTAAAGAGTTCTAGCCACTACGCTGTCCTGATCTCAGATCAGCTTTTGTATTTTCTTGTTTCTTAATACAGGAACAACCACAGAAACACTTATTAATAAAACAGGGTCGCCTAGTGGTGAAATCTGTAGTGAAATTTGCCACTTTCAAGTTACAATTTGCACCTTTAAATTGGACGATGGGATAGCTACCACAGGAGTATCTGCCAATCAGACCTCCATAATCATACAGGAATCTGCAACTTAAATGACCAATGAGGCAATATTGAGCATTATAGTAACCCTGTGGTAACTGCAATGTGGAGAATCATGCATTTTTCCTCAGCAGACATTTTGACTTGTCATAGGTGGAGAAGAAATGATGGAGGTTTGCCACATTCATGTCATACTGAAGTGACAAAGTGTTCCACTCAATATTCAAGCCAGAATTAGCTACTTCTAAATAATATACTTTCTGAAAATCCCTGGTATACTCATAAGACTAAAAAAAAAAAAAAAAACACAAAATGTGAAAACAACAAAAGCAATGACACATAGGGGATCTTCGGTGTTAAGAAGGTAAAAGCAACACATTGGAACTTAATACATAGCCACTTAGTGTTATTACACTGTTTAAATTACATTGCTTTAGGTATTTATGGCACTTTAAGCCAACAATTTGTCTTCCCAGCAGTGCGACTTCATTTGGAGAGTTAATACTTTGTTAGTGTATATTGCTAAGGTAAGCTGGAGCTTCCACTAATGAGTGAGAAGTAGAGCCCAAGAACAATGGCTGTTCCCATCATGAGCAGTCAGACCTGTACAGTTAGGTCCATACATTTTGGGACAATGGTACTTTTTTGTAATTTTGCCTCTGCATATCAACAGAGTGGATTTTAAATCAAACAGTCAAAATGTGATTGAGGTTCAGATGTTCAGCTTTAATTCGAAGGGTTTGACAAAAGAATTGCATGAACTGTTTAGGATTTATAGCCATTTTTAAACATAGTCCCAATTTGCAAAAGCTCAAAAGTAATGGGACAAATTGACATCATTTTAAATCTGTGGATTTTTTTATTAATTACTTGAATGAAAATCCTTCGCAGTCAATGACTGCCTTAAGTCTCGAACCCATGGACATTGCCAAATGCTGTTTCTTCCCTTGAGTTTGTTTGTGGGTCTCTCCGCCTTCAGTAATGGAAAAGCTGCTCTGTTGGGTTGAGATCAGGTGACTAACTTGGCTATTGAAGACTATCTCATTACTTTGCATGGAAAAACTCAGGTTGTTTTTGCAGTATGCATTAAGGCTGTCATCCATTTGCACTGTGATGTACCATCAAAAAGAGTTTTTCAGCATTGGCTGTATCTGAGCAGAGAGTATAGCCCTGTACACTTCAGAATTCATCCTGCTACGTCTATCAGCTGCCACATTAACAATAAACACTAGTGACCCGGTTTCATTGGCAGTCATATGCCCATGCTATAACATTGTCTCCACCATGTTTGACAGATGATGCAGTATGCTTCGGACCATTGGCTGTTCCTTTCATTCCCGATACTTTTCTCTTCCCATCATTCTGGTAGAGTTCATCTTGGTTTCTAAAAAAAACCAGAACTGAGGAGGCTTTGTTTTTAGATATTTTCTGGTAAAGTCTAATCTTGGGTGTAACCAGTGCTCTGTACCTTGTTGTAAACCTTTATTTACATTTATAAAAGGTATCTCATGACTTTGACAATGATACACCTCCATCTTCAAGTGTTCTTGATTTGACTAGATGTAGAGAAAGGTTTTTCTTAACCAAGGAAAGAATCCTGTGATCATCCACTTCAGTTGTCTTCACTGGTCTTCCAGGCCTTTTGGTGTTGCTGAGCTGGCCAGTGCATTCCTTCTTTTCAAGAGTTCCAGATTGTTGCTTTGGCCACCCCTAAAGATTTTGCTCTCTCTCCGAAAGGCTGATAACCCAAAAATAAACCTAACAGTGACCTCCTTCACTTGCATTAACATCTATTTGGACCTCATACTGTGCATTTCAGTGAACCTTCATCTGCTTATTTTGTCATAGAATAATAAGGGAACAGGCCATAGTGTAGTGGTTTACACATTCACCTTACAAGTGAAAGGTCCCTGGTTCAATTCCAGGTGGGGCACAAGCCCCTCTCACCATGGAGGATCACATCAGAAAGGGCATCTAGCATAAATTACCAATGCAGATTAAGCTGCTGTAGTGACCCCTTGGGGAAAATACAAGGGACCATCCAAAGGTACATTTAGGCCTCAACTGGCCATAAGACAGCTCTTCAGTCAGCTGTCCCATTACTTTTGAGCCTCTTAAATTGGGGGCTTACGTATAAAAATGGCTGTAATTCTAAACAGTTAATGCAATCCTTTTTTCAAACCCCTTAAATTAAAGCTGAAAGTCTGCACTTCAATTACATTTTGATTGATTTAAAATCCACTGTGATGGCATACAGAGTCAAAATTACAAATGGTCCCAAGTAACATGCAAACATTGGAATCATAATATTATCAGCGGCATATCCTTGTCATTATCCCCCTTTCAAACTTCAAATCATGCACTTTGTTAAATCACTGTAGTCTTGCAAGTCCAGCTGAGACACAGGTACTGTCATAATCAGGGTTATTTTGTCACACTTAACAAGAATCTAAAGAGCTATTGAAGGCAGCACAAAACTGTTATAAAGGGCATGACTAGTACATTCACATTTGTGCATATAGCAGAGGAGTAGCCCTTTACATTATATATAATACACCAAGAACCTCTGACAGCACTGATTCAACTCCAGGACATTATTGTGGGACTTGTAAATTCAACATGGCATCACCCAATGCATCGCTTCACTTGATAGCTATTCAGTATCCACTATGTTCAGGTTTTTCACCATTCATCACCGACTGATGTGCTTGTGTGTCTGTGTGATGATAGTGCCCTCTCTCTCTGTCCCCTGCCTCACAATGTGGGCTCCAACAGGGAGAAGTCATCTGTCTTCGTTAGCGTCTGGGGCTAAATATGCTATGCATCTGGTACTGGGCTTTCCACACACCCCCCTTTTGGCCTACGCTGCTTTGTTTTGTTTGTATAATGGTAGGCATACTCTATGAATACATAATTACAGCAAACTGCGCATGAATTGCACATGCAAACACAACCCACTGCATTCTGCAGCCGGTGTCTACATATTTGAAATTGGCATTTCAACACCCTTAGTATTCACTGTGACCTCGTCAAATTAATGCGCTGCCTGCTGACTTCTAATGCGCCTTCTGCATTGTGTCTGTGACCGGACTAAACGCAGAGTTTGAGAATCCAACTCATTTACGGTCCATTTCGGGGGGGGAAAAAAAGAGAAGAAGCCGGCCTTTGAGAAAATTAAGCTGACACTAGCATCAGTGCGAAAATTCCTTCCAAATGGACACTTAACAAGGAGCATCTGAAGATGTGTGGGTTTAAGTGGGTGTTAACAAACCATGGCATTGCCGAATGAGCTGTGGGATGGAGAGCTAAGGGGAGAATCGCTTGACTGGGGCGCCCTCCGGTGGTCTTCATTCTCATTTAGGGGAGCTTTTCTGTGAAGCACTGAGGCACTTGGTGTGTACTTACCGTGCTTCTGTCTTTCAATAGCTTCTCGATCACTTCGATCAGCTGCTCCTTCTGCTCTGGGTCCAGGCTGAGGACAAAAGACAGAGAGCTTGAAGACTAATTGTCATTCTGTAGTTGACAATTATTCACATATGATCTAATAAATTAAATCATGTCCTTTCTGTGTTCTCAGAATACACAGCAAGTAATAGCTTCACTATAAAACAGATGCTCACAGCGGACTTTAAAGTTAGCAGTGCATTAAGAGCATAGACACATAATTCAAGAACCACAGTGGTCCTATACACTCTGAAGCCTGTATTATAAATTACAGCTCTCAGTGTAACATTAATAGAATAATTATGAACTTCAATCACACAAGTTTATAACCAGTGTTTACACAAATATTGTAATTTTTATTAAATTATTATGTGCAATATCTCGGTGGCATGTTTTTGTCTTCCAGACAAAAACGAGGCAATCAAATGTAACAATGCACCAGTCAGCCAGTTGCAGCCCTTAACAATCAGAAAAAAGGCGTTTTAAAGGGTTTAGAAATATCCCCAGGCACCTCATCCAACAAACCTGGTTCAGCAGCGGGGAGGAGACACTGAACCCTCCACCCCCTCCCCCTACTTGCGTGCGTATGACAGCTAGGGTAAAACCACCACATCTGGCCTTGTGTAAAGTTCTTGTGGTGGGCCAGAATCAGTGGTTGCTGGATGGGACCCTGTACTTGCCACTGATGATCGTATGTCAGCCCTTAAATGAACTTGTTGTACCGCAAACTCGCTTTGGGGTGGAGGCAGGGGGGACACTAAGTCCAGGTGACCTAGCCTAGACTAAGCTTGAGGCTTAAGAACTGCTTGAGTGGACACCTCAGGAATCCTGGACAGGCCACATTGTTGTAAGGGTCACTACCCCACAAGCAGACCGCACCAGACTGGCAACCTGTTAGGACATACCACATTTCTCACCCAGTGCTTAGCTGGGAAAAGTTCTGCACCATCAAAATTCACGTTTGTAGGGAAATCTTATGTAGATGATCAGCAGGTGTGCACGTGCGGCAATGTTTCTAGGATTTTTTGGGGGTTTTTTTGGTGTGATTTCTGTAAAATTTAAAGCCCTGAATGTGTTTCATTTTTCTTTATTTAGTGGTAGTTTTCACGCTGAAATTTTGTGGGATGAAGAAAGGTTGGAACAGTACAGGATCTGGATCATCCCTAATTACGCAGTGTTATCCCTACAGCCACAGGAACGCTGAACACTGAAAAGGAAAGTCCATTTCTGATTAGATTCTTGTTTGCCTTGTAGACTGTTTCAAACACTGTCACAAAATTCAGAGGGCAGGACTAAATTTTTATCCTTATTGGGGCTATAAAAATATTATAATATCAGAGGCAGATACATATAAACCTGGGGGGAACTTGTAGTCCAAAATTTCAACGCATTTGCTGATACAAGTTCCTCAGAAGGTGTTGATTTGCCGCTTTTCCCTAAACTGAATATTTTGGGGGAAAAAGCAATTTGAATCATCTTTTAGCTGGGTGAAACTGAGCTGAGTTTTTTTCTGTTTTGCTCCCGTGTGGCATTGTGTTTATTTTCACTTCAAATATTATTTTTTATTATTCTTGGACTCTACTAGAGTAGATATGCACAATTCACAATTTAGACAATACAACAAATCAGAGGAAGTAAAGTGCACAAATCTCTGTAGTTTTGTAAACATCTATCACCCAGCTTCAAGCATTGACTCAAATATGCACCTTCTACTAGTTTGTTTACACTTTAACCACTTTGATATATCCCACTCAGTTGATAAGAGAAGGATAAAAAGCAGGGCAAAGCCCCTTATATCAACACTGCCTACTGCTGAGTTCACTGGTCAGGAATAAGGTGGTAAGAAAAGCCAGTGAAGCTTACAAGTGCTGTGGCTGTTTCCAGTGGTGTATTTACCTGTACAGCTTTTGTATAGCATGGGCAGAAGTCTTCCTCACATATGGGGACAGGTCAGCTGCAGCCTCCTTGATGGCCAACATCATAATGGGCACAATTATGGGGACGCGGATGCTGGACAAAACCCTCAGGGCACTGGCCCGGATGAACTGGTTTGGGTCCTGCCGCAGAAAGAAAGTGTCAGTGTGTGAAACCGAGGAGTTAGTGTACTACAACCAAAGTACATCTCAGCACCAAGAGAAAAAGAGTGAGAAAAGACCAAGATTATAACATGTTTATCGTCGTCTGAACATTAATACATGCATCTATCCACATCCACATGTTACCTTAAGAGCACGCTGGAAGGTGCTGATAGACAGCAAAGCCAAGTCCTGCTGCTCCTCTGCATACCTCACCAGGTACACGTACACAAGCTTCTTAAGCTGCAAAGGACAATACATCAAAACAAAGCAATAAATTAAAAGAGCTATAAAAAGAAATAATCATAAATGTGGAAACAATCCAGCAAACCAGTGGTGCTGGAACATTTAAGCAGGTTAATATGAGGACACGCTGGTTGTTTTTACAAAGACTGGAGGCTACAAAGCATCAAAAAAATCTGAATGCCAATTACGTATAGCTCACCAGGCTCACGATCAATCACAATTCACAGCTTATTGTAATGCATACAGTAAAGAAAGAAAGTGATACATTTTCTTATTATTGGTTGGTTGTGCTGCACAAACTAACGAGAGTAAATATCTATTAAGAAGTTAAGGAGGCTCTCAAACAGTCATTTCCAACACAACGGCCCTAGTTCCTGACTAGCCCTAATCTATCATATTTTATGCCATAAATAAACCCAAGGGCAGCATTTATGTATAGAAGGCAGAGGGACACATGGAAACACTTATTTTAAGAACACTATAATCCAGACCAATACTCTCAGGAATAGCAATTCTTGTGGAAAACTGGCCATAAAACAACAAATATGACCTTCAGCACAATTTGGGTGAAAGATCCCTGAGGTAATCACTGAATGCAAGTTTCACTAAGATCTGACTAATACTCTAGAAGTAGTGATTCTTAAGAAAATGGAATAGTGGCCACAAAAAAAAGACCTTCAGTACCAGTGTGAGTGAAAAACAGATTAGTTAATCACTGTAGAGGTTTTACTAATGTGTCCATAAAATGACAAATATGACCTTCGGCCCAATTTGGTTGAACACCCATTCGGTGATCATTATATGCAAGTTTGATTAAATTCTGAAGAACCCTGCAGGAGTAGCAGCAATTTTTGTGAGCTGTGAATGGACGGACCCCTCAACACAGCATAAGCTTCATCAGCCCTTCCGCCAGATGAACTGAAGACATGCACAACACAAAAAGGAGCGCCTTCTTTTGTGCTGGTTTTTCTGAGGGGAAAAACGAGTTTATTATTTCAAGTTTTCCTGTCTTAATTTCAAACTCTGCAGACTCAATGGAATATGGTTTCACACAGAGAAGCCACATGATGTGCTTTATTTGCTACCCTATTCTTGTTCTTTGGCTTCCACACCTATTCTTCACTCACAGGAAAGCCTGAGATAATATTTATCCTCGATTATAATGAATTTAAGTGGAGGTTGAAGGTTGCTCACCTGGTCATTCACATCAGCTATTCAGTAAGATTGGAGAATAGACGGCTCAAATTTTTTCCATTAAAGAATGAGTTGTAGACAATGTAACTAGAAGGCAAGGGGTTGTGGAAAATGATGATTTACTTTGAGAACTATTGTTAATTTCAGTTATGATTTGATTTAAGCTAGAGGTCAGGACTAAGGTTACATTTTAAGTACAATCACCAAGAGCTTTAGCTAGTAATCAGCACCATGCTTTCTAATGCAGCAAGTATTGACCTGTGGCACCGCACCATAGTTCTCAATCATCATTCTGGCCATTACTGCTGGAAGTAATGGCATTACTCACTATAAAAAAGGAGACACGAGCCATCTGCCCTCAAGGATCAGCCCTCTGTGACTACAAAGCATGCAACTGACTTCATTTTAAACGACTAAGTTTGCAATTAAGGGCAGTTCAGGTGAAACTTGTGAAACTTTATAGGTTGTGTTTTTTGATTTCAATGTAGGATTGATTAAAGAAAATAAACAGCACTGATATCAAATCACGCAACACTGTCAAAAAACTGCATGTTCTTGTGCTGTTACGCTCATTCTCTAATTGGTGGGGTTCGTGGGCAGCTAGGGGTGACATGACGAGAAGGGATGAGGGTGGGAGCAAAATGAGAGGCCATTTTTAGCAACACTTACTGTAGGCAAGTAGAAACTGAGAAGAGAGAGACAGCACAGACCAAGACCTCACACTACCTTAGCAGCTGGCGTGTATGAGGCAGGAGAGAGAAGATGTGACTCTGAGCTCTCTCCTCCCAATTACGTCCACCCACCTGCTCCCCTACCCCTGCCATGAGCTGCTTCGGCTGCATGCCTCACACACGGCGCCTGGCCTGGGCCCCCCCCACCACTCACATGCTGCCCCTCATGCTACCTGATTATTCTGCTGCTGCTAATCAATATTCACAGGCTCTGGGCATGGGGGCGCCTCTTCAGCTGCCGCTTAATGTCCGGCCATTCGCTGGAATAGGTTGTGCAAAAGTTTGTTATGGCTCACAGGATTCAGCGGCACGTTGATGCAGGCTCACAGTAGCTTACAGAATTTTTATGCGGCTGCTTGATCAATTTATGAGTCAAAGTACAGCTGTGCACTTCTTTTCATCTTTATTTCAACAATTATCAAACAGGATAATCGAGACAGAACTATTGCAGTGCATTCTGTTTCATAACACTCCTGTTTTTCCTGTCAGACCCCCAACATTCACTTTATTGTCGTTGTTCCCTAAAAGCCCAAATTCACTACCTGCCGGGCTGTAGCAATTTTAGTTCAATTTGCATTACTATTAAAGTTAAAAAAAAACTAAAAATATTAATCATGCAAGTTTAAAATCTTCTACAGAATGTTCTCTACAGTGAATTAATGGCTTTAATAGAAATGCTTCCAACTGTGAAAGACTTAAAACTATTCTTCCACAAGAACAGAGACAAAACCAGAACGAGAGTCATGCAGTTGCTCCTTGGCTCACGATCCATCACATTTCACACGTTGTTATATCCCCGAAAGGTGGCAATAATGAAATCATTAGCGACACCACTGCTGCCACAGATCTTCGTGTCATCGCAATAGCCCAAAAACTATTTTGAATACAGCACAGTGATCGACCTCCAGGAGATCTGGAACTGTTTAGATTTTTGGCCAGCTAGAAAACAGAATTTGCCACTAGGTGGCGTTAAAAAAGTACTTTTTTAAAACTTTTTTTTTTAACCATCTCTCTGTGATTATTCATCCGATCTACATCAAAAAAACAAACAAACTGATCGTAGGATCATATACTTTCATGGTGACACCATGCCACAACTACCTCTGCCACCGCCTCCACAAATCATTTGTGCGTATTTTATTATTATCAAAGTGATTTGATTCATTTGCACGAACACTCAAAGTGGCAGGCCTGCATTATTAAGTATACGGTGTTAAGTATAGCTACTTTATACTTGATTATTTGTGATACCTTCATTATAGGGCTGTAATATGTTTTGTGGCTCGGTGCAGATGTTTTTCCATCAAAAAATTTGCTTAAAAATGGTTCTTTGGATAGGGAAGGCTGCCTGACCCCTGCCCTAGGAGGAGTAGTGATTCTTGTGAAAATAGAAAAGTGCCCAGAAAATGACAAATATGGCTTTGATCTTCAAATTGCAATACAAATGGCTTATGGGAAAATACACACACACAAAACACCAAAGAAACTGAATAGATTTAATAAAGATGAATGCATGGAAAAGCAGTTCACGAACATAAAGACTGATGTATAAGAAAGCAAGCCTGAAAGAGAAGTTGATTTTGTTTGTTCTTTTTTCTTCCCCAGTTGCCCATTTGTTACTCTTGCTATCGCTGACCTGATGTGATTGTTATTTTTCAATCTATGCCGATTTTAGTTACACGGTTGTACTGAAGATAAAAATTCTAATAAAGACATTGTTTAAAAACATGGCCTTGATCTTGCCCTTGAGCAAAATTGGCTGAAGACCCATTAGGTGATCATTGCATGCGAGTTTCACTAAAACCTAACCATCACTCTAGGAAGAGTAGCAATTCTTGAGAATTGTGGGCAGGTGGACTTAACAGAGGAGCTGTGTTTATTTAAAATTTCCTTTCCTTTCAAGTAGACACACACAAACTAAATCAAGGAAAAGATTCTCAGCGGGCTCTATCTACATGATGCAACTACTGTTCTGCGTGAGTAAGTTCCTTCCCTGACATCAGGCTTTAGGAACCCACATGCTGTGTCTCATAAGAACGAAATGAATCATAAGAGCAGGCTGTATTAATAATAAAAATGCAGCTATGACACTTTTCCCTGAGCTATTTCTCAATAGTGTCATACCTCAATGTTTTTACTTGCAACATTCTTCACCACAGCAGGAAACAACTCGGAGGCACTTTTGCCTTTGGCAATGAGCTGGAAAAAAAAAAGAAGATATAAAACAATTTTAACACCAGTTTTAAACTCAACAGCAAACAACAAAGCAACTACTAAACTTCAAGAATTTTTATTGAATTCCCATGATGTACTCACACCAACGATCCTCTTCATGGCCTCCAGTTTGAGGGACTCCTTGTTGCTCTCCAGCATCTCTTTAAGGTCTTCATTCCTGAGGAAAGAAATCATTCTTGGTCTTAAATTGGTCAATGCTAGAGAAGGTAGCACTGCTGACACAACTTTACTTATCACTGTCCCAGTTAGAGGGCATGTGTGAAAGCTCCACGCATAGAACAGCTGTATCAATTTCACACATTACAATTTGTACATGCAAGGGCCCCACAGGCTCCTTGATAAACGGTGTGCTCACAGTGCAACGATGGTATCTTTAGCAACAACACACCAGTGTCACAAAAACTGCTGCTAACATTGCTGAGCGCTCACATGATGATAGCAGTCATTCCTTGGCTAATGATAACACACAATGTTGTTCAAAAATTACATAGCAGGTTTTTTGTTCGGAGGAGAGGCTGTGCAAGACAGACAGCAAATTGCAGTTGAAAACAATCCACATAGATTTGTTCAGTATTTTAAAAATGTTAAAGCAAAAGTGTGTAAGGGTATAATAGACTGATGCAGTGCCTTTCTGGAATAGTCCAACTGGATTACAACCAGTTGGACCATTCTCTCTAATACGGTAGGGTCTACCTTACAGTGTAAAGGGCCTTGAGGTGACTTTTGTTGTGAACTGGTGCTATATAAATAAAATTGAACTGAACTAAATTGAACCAATAAGAGCTGCCAACATTTAGAAGCAAGGACTAAATAACATGGGTTCTGGATAGCAGTCCAGATGTACAACATTATCTGTCTACGATGCAAAGGTAATATCTTTTTGAACTGTGAATCTGCCCACTGTGAAATTACATCTTAACCCATAAAAACTCAGATCAGTTCATCCTTAGGGACTTCACAGGTTAAGGTTAAACATATGGCTTTATAAGGAAGATAGCAGAACACAAAGTGTTTGTTACACCCGTGTCACCATGAGTTCTTATGGGTTAAACACCTTGAGTGAAATGTTTCATCCAGCTTTTCAGTGACATAGTAGCTCATGATCCCTCAGAAATGATTGTAATGTGTGAAATACAGAAAGAAGTTTTCCTGTAATTAGCAGGCTCTATTTCACAAATTGACAAAAATTAAAAGTCAAGGAGGCCCAAGGGCTCAACAATGGTGGCCCTAACTAGCTTAAGACATTATTATATCATAAATAACCCTAATTACACCATTTATATATACAGATGTGCACACGCAAACACTCATTTTACAGTTGAGACCAATACTCTTAGGAGTAGCGACTCTTGTGAAAATGGAAAAGTGCCTGTAAAAAGAAAGGTGATCAGTGACTGCAGGTTTCGCTAAAATCTGACCAATACTCTATGTGAAGTAGTGTTTCTTGTTAATGTCAGACAGATGGACGGATGTCTTGCCATTGCATGAAGATTGGCACCAACGATCATTTGAGCTGAAGCATTAACTGACTAGAATTCAGACATCAAAGCCCAGGGTTGAGATCAAGGTTTTAACCACAACTTGGCAATTCATTCTCTAATTGTTTCAAATACTCATAGGTTGAGCCCTATTAGAAAAATGTAAACTGCAAGTTAACTAAATGGCAAAAGCATACAAACATAAGTTGTATGTTGTCTTCTCTCTTCCATAGTCTGTGTCTCTCTTTGCTCTCCTTTCTCTCTTCTCTGTACCCTCACCCCCAACCGGTCGAGGCAGACGGTTGCCCCTCCCTGAGCCTGGTTCTGCCGGAGGTTTTTTTCTGTTAAAAGGGAGTTTTTTCCTTCCCACCGTTGCCAAGCGCTTGCTCACAGGTGATTGTCTGATTGTTGGGGTTTTCTCTTTAACACTGTAGTATCTTTACCCAACAGTGTGAAGCGCCTTGAGGTGACGTTTGTTGTGAATTGGCGCTATATACAGTAAATGAAATTGAACTGAATTAAGGAGGCTTAACCAGTTTCTGTAGGAGTGCAACTAATGTTTGATTTCACTGTAGACTGATTTCTTGACTATGACAAATTTTTATTTGTAAATAAAAAGATAAAGCTAACAGAAATAAAGTGAAACCCTTACAATGCTTTAAACAGAACCTTAAAAAGATTCACTGAAAGCTTTAGAGAACCTGGAACAGCAAATTTTTGGGGTTTTTTTGCCATTCCAGAAGTAATCTGTTTCATATTCTCACCACTGGGTACTTTAATTTAAACTTGAATTTAAAGAAAAGTACCATATTTTAGAAGCTGTGGGTTACATAGGACAAAATCTAAATTTTAAAGTAACTAGCAAGTACAGCAGCAAAATATCTCTGATATATACTCTAACCAAATTGTCAAGTATCATAATATAATATAACATCATAACAGGTACCAGAAATGTGTTATTAGTACACTGTCTGAATACATGTACTTAAGTCAATTTACACCACTGATGAGCAAATGCAACCAATAACATTCCCAACAATCACAGCTTTACATTTCATGTCACTGCAATTGACAAATGGTGAGACTGTAACTGTTAAACAACATAAAATTGTGTATTTAAGTGTGCTAATAACCATTTAATTTAAAGTAACAATAGGTCCGATCTGCTGGCATGCCGTGTTAAATCCTCAGGGCGTTTTCACACATGCACCGCAGCCCTGAATTTTTATAGACATTCCCTGAAGGAGCTGCAAATGCAAACACCTGACTCATTCAGGTCAGACCTTAAGTAGCCTTTAACCATTCAGCTCCCCTGTACAGAGTCAGTGTGAGAGTCGATCAAGCCAGTCAAAGAATAAAGCAGGTAATAGTCCTCTGAATTCATAGCGAGCAAATAAGCATGATGTGTGCTGCCTCCTATCTGCTACATCCAGGCAGCACTCTCACCGAAACCTTACCAGAAGTGAGAATGTGCCTGAGAACGCATTGAACAACCGCGGCTCAAAATTCAGTTTTATTTATATAGTGCCACTTTAAGACAACTTTAAATCTTAAGGTGAAAATCCTACAATACTAAAAAGAAAACAACCCATAGATCACGAGTCCCAATGGTCAGCACTTGGCGAGAGCAGGGAGAAAGAACTCCCTTTTAACAGGAAGATACCGCCAACAGAACCAGGCTCAGGGAGAGGGGGGGGGCCCATCTGCTGCAACTGGTTGTGTGGTAAGGGGGGGAGAAAAAACAGAAAAAAGAATAACATGTATACTAATACAACTTCCGACAATGATCCAACCTGATTCTGCTGAAATTTTTCAGAGTTCACGTGCAAAAACAGCTTTAGTTTTACTTCGTCACTGGCTTTAAGATTTTATGCCAAACTACGTTAAACACTGCTTTTTGCAATGCACTAATCTTAACACTAAGAAAACAATGTGCAACAATAATCTGAAGATTTAATTTCCATATTTAAAGACTGTTACATCTATTAGCTATTTTTGTTTTCACTGTCAATTAAAAGAAAACATAAGCATTTAACTGACCGACATTACAATAAGACAGTAACATGTGTCATCTTACTACAGTACCCATCTTTGTGTGTGTCCTTGGGGCAATTGTTGTGCGTGAGTGCCTGTTCTTCCTGAGTGGGCTCAGGCTTCAGAGTGAGCTGTAAGTTCTCAGCAGACACCAACACTGTCCTCATGGCTCCGGCTGCCTCCAAGCGCCAAGAAGAGAAGCCAGCGTCCATACTGCTGCAGTCCATTCAACAATGTGTGTCTGTGTGTGTGTTAGCTGTCTAAAGAACAGAGTCCACAAAACCACAGCTGACTGAATTTCCACGGACTGAGGAGAGCAGTGGTAATTACTTTCCTTCAAGCTGTAGTCCCAAGTTCTCTTGGCTTTATTTACAGCTGTCTTCTTGTCCAGTTCATAACTGTCAAAGCTAGGAACTGTGGAAAAACAGCACAGGCTCCACTGCTTTGCGACTGTCATTCACCTACGCTCCCTTCCTCTTTTGCTGGGCAAAAAAAAAAAAAAGTCACAAGATGCCCTGTCAGCTCACTAATGGCAAGTCATACTTATGCCCGAGGGTAATAGCTCTTTACTTGGGTAATTAGCCATTACCTTATTAAACTGTTACTCCTCTATTCTTAAACATGTAAACTTTCATCTGGAAAGCTGACTCGCTCACCTGCCTCCTGACTGTGTATGCAATTCTCTCTCTGTGACCATGGTCACTTCCCTCTGGAGGAAAAAGGAGGGCCTTATCGGCACTGGTGGGTAAACATTGGGCTACTTTTCATCACCACCACTGCACAATAGTTCACTTTAGCTCAATGTCTGAGAGCAAAAGCCCCTGCCAAGTTTTGCTGACAATGCCAACAGGACAGGCCTACATCAAAGATAAAAGTAGCAAGCTGAATGTCAGGAAATACCCATAAGGAATGAATGGCAGAGAAGAATTTTTGAGGGGGAGAAATGTGCACTTTAATCCAGACTAGATGACATAGGAACCCAGCTGAGTCCATACTCAGCTGACACGTTGAAAGTGTGTTGCTCCATAGCAGAGTACTTATGGCAGGAGATTATTTTAGCAGCTATGTCCAAAGTTCCCTCCAACATGAGTTTCCACAGACCGTATAAAAGATGGTCGTAGCCTTAGTGATGTCACTTCCTGGTTTGCGAAGTCCTGTTTTGAGATGGGCATTTTCGTTGCCGGATAATCGTCATTTTTCAAACATAGAATGACCAACATTTAGAAACTACACTTAAAGGCACCGACTGTAAAAACAAAATAATTTACAGCCTCCCAGAAATAACTAATGCTATTAATGCTATCAACAGGATGCAGAAAAACTACCGCTATGATGTTAGATCCAAAACATCTTTGTATTTATTTAACGGAACTGAAAATAAATTAAATGGAAGTCTGGCCCAGCCATTCACGTAATACTGACGTGGACCACTAAATGGTGTAGCATCATGTCAAGTGTGCCTTGGGTCCATCAGGTGAAGAAGAAGAAATGCTGATGGAGAAACAGATGTTGGAGTGACAGGTATTTTGGTGAATTGGACAGCAAGCAGTGCCTCAAGCACCTGGAAATAGACTATTATCACAACGACAACCAACTCCCAGAAAGAAATCACACTCGGTTGCATGGTGGAGGAAATGTTGCACTTGACTGATGCAGCGCTATCCACTCACTATGATGGTAATTGTGTGATACAAACAAAATAAGCGCATAAAGTAGGTGTAGCAGCCGCTCTCCACCCCGAGACAGAAAGAGACAGCAGGGAATGTATCAGATTTCCCACTTCAATACGAAGAGAACGAATATACCAGCCAGAGAGCAGCAAGTCACAGTGAACATGCAACAAGTGATGATTATGCCTACAGTGATTAATTCATGAGCATAAGCACACATATCAGTTGAACAGGTAAAGAGGATTTCAGTAATTACATTTTCTTTAATTTTCTAATTCTTTTAAAAACTTGTTAGTCTTTTAAGCTTGTGTGTCTGATGGTAACAGTAGGTTAAGATAGTAAAACAGTCGCTTTATATGAAATTTGTAGCTTTTGTCTATGAGGGTTGCTTAGGTTCAGCAGAGCTTAACTTACAATAATACGGTTGCTGGGTGTGACCAGCACTACCCACAAAATGGTTAACTGGAGGATCTCAGATCCATAAATGTGTTTTCTTATGCAACCTAGGCCGGAACCTATCGCAGCGGTCATAGGATGAGAGGCAGGCACGAACAGGTCACCAGGTCACTAACACAGAGGCACACCTATGGCCAATTTATAACCTCTGGTTAACCTAAGAAGCATTTCTTTGTACTTTAGAAAAACATGCAAACTCAGAAAGGCCCTAGCTGACCAGGAGGTTTGAACCCAAAACATGCTTGCATTAATTCCAAAGCGCTAACCACTGCATGGTCCCAATCTCAGGCAAACATTTACAAGTTCTTGTTTCTTAATACAGGAGCAACTACAAAAACACTGTCTGATAAAACACAGTGGTAAAACCTGTAGTGAAATTTGCCACAGTTAACTTACAAGTCGCACCTTTAACATTCCATTTTGTACGAGGTGACTGAGCTCATAAAGTATTCTGAAAACGTATTTACAGAGGTCAATTCCAAGGGCTATTTCCCCATAGGCTTCCGTGGGACTGGAAGGAAGCATTTTTGCAACCACTGCCATTGCCCCCTGGTGGCCATTTAAAAAGAACAGTCTTAAGACACTTCCCCATTGGCTTACTTTTCAGACCTGAAAGCTATGTCCTTCTTTTTTATTGTTTATGGTAACTATTTAATACTTTAAAATCAATTTCAAACCTTTATTGTATTACCAACTAACCAATAGGGCCAATTGGACAATTAACAGAAATCTCTAATGACCACTCACGGTGCCAGCAACATCTTTAATCTGCCCATCAAGCCTTCATGGACAGTTGAAAACTGTCCATGAAGGCTTGATGAACTGTAAGGAATTGTAACCCTTTCAATAATGTGTCAAAATGATATATGAACAAACAAGAGAAGTCAGAGACTGCACATCTACTCTAAGGCTCAAGAATCCTCAAATTTCTATGTTCTCCTAGAGGTAAAATATTTCTATGCCTTTATTTTTTATATATTTAAATCCTCTGATCATGAAACTGTGCCCTTAGAACTTGGAATTGCATTAATATCATTATTAAAGAATTATTCAGGAAAAATACAAATCTAGCAAAAGCATAACTTAGTTGATCACAAGCTGTTTCACTATACTTATGAAATTATCTACATTGCCTCAGTAACAACTTGGTCCGGGTTACAAGCCTCTACCCCTGTTAGTGACTTTCCTAAAGCTTCATAGGTGTACACACCTCAGTTTTGCATCATTTGAATCCAAAGAACCAGAACAATCAGCTTATTTAAAATTTTCATGAAGATGTGAAAATGATATCTGTAAATTTTTCATCATTTCTTTAAGGCATGTATTTGCTGAGATATGACAGGTTTAATTATTATTATTATTATGTAAATGTCACACAGCAATGACCAATATGTGGTTTTAATTCAAGTTTTTCTTTTTAAATTTTGGCAGGTAAGAAAAATAACCACATACAAAGAAAGAGGAAATTTACTGCAACAGAAAAAATCCACTTGAAATAACCCTCTTTGTAAAAACAAGCAAAATTATATAGTGTGCATTTCGTCACAACCCTGCTATCAATATGAACGAATGGAAAGCAAGACTATATCATTCCGCATCCACGTTATTCTTTGTTGCCCTCAAAAACTAAACACACCTACAAGCAAAAAAAGCTGCATCACGTTGGCTGGTTATGAGCTTTTCAAATTCCCCCCCCCCCCATCACTGCTGAGACTGATTATAATATGACATACTCGTGACAGTCTCCTAATTAGTATTTATCACAAATGGGTCATATGTGTATCCATCTCATTTAATGCCATGTTTTACTATGTGAACACAAAACACAATTCCATTATGCAGCCCATCATTATTTCAGCTGTGGATTTCAGCATGATTGCAGATATTTGAGCACAGGTCTTATGATCTGTGTGTGAGATAATTCAGTGCAAATTTTAAAGATCCAAAACTCTCCATGTTGATCACAGCAAAAGCAAATTCCATCCTGGGTATTTTTCATTGTGTAAAATGTTGCAGCTCCAAGCTGCAGGCGCTCACTCACCACAAAAGAGCCATTTTGCTGCTGTGCACAAAATACATACAAAAATATTGAGCCACCTACACACTATACCTACAGAAGCCTTTACGTAATCCCGTTTTAAATATATAGGGAGTAATAAGAAGTTGATCCCTCCTTTGCACCTAAAACAGTTGAAAATCTTTTGGGAGGGCTTTCTACAAGATTTTGGAGTGTATCCGTGGGAGTACTGGGGCAGCTGTCGCTCAGGAGATAGAGTGGGTTGTCTTCTAACCGGAAGGTTGGTGGTTCAGTCCCAGGTTGCCCCAGTCTAAATGCCGAAATGTTCTTAGACATTTACACTGAACCCAGTGATTTCATAACACTTTCCATTGCCAAGGTTTGTACTGTCTTTGGTCGGAATTCCTTTCGTGTTGCTGCAGCAATCGATTGGAATTCCCTCCAAAAATCTCTCAGATTTTCATCTCTTCTATCACTTTACATATTCAAGCAGAAGCTGCAGCAGACCCTAGTTGACCGCTGCACTTGCTGACTGCCTTCACTGATTTGATAGCATTAATCTAGGCTTTTTTTAAAATTTCTGTTTAAACACTTGTGTTTATATTTGTGTATATATTTGTATATGTATTGTTTATTTGTCACCTTTCTTCCTGCTTGGGCCTCTTGCCAGGTCATCATTGTAAATGAGAATTTGTTCTCAATTGAGTTTACCTGGTAAAATAAAGAGAGAAAATAAAATACCAAATTGCTCCCAAAGCCTCTATCAGTGTGAATGCGACATGTGCGTGACAGTTAAATGTGCTTAAGGCATAGAATAAAGTGCTGTATGAATGAGGCTCTTAGCAATAAAGTGCTTTGAGTGCAGTTAGAGTAGAAAAGCGCTATATAAGTGCTAGTCCATTTACCAAGAACAATTGTGAAGTCAAGACACTGATTATGAGAGGGCTTGGTTCGCAATCTCTGTTGGGGTTAATGTCAGGGTTCTATGCGGTCTAGTCAAGTTCTTCCACCCCGAACTCATCCAGTATGCCTTTATAGACCTTGCTTTGTGCACCGGGGCAAAGACATGCTGGAACAGAAAAGGACCTTCCCAAAACTGTTCCCTCAGAGTTGGAAGCATAGAATTGTCCAAAATGTCTCAGTAAGCTGAAGCATTAAGATCTCCCTTCACTGCTCCAGAGTCCAGTGGCAACGTACTTTACACTACTACAACTCGCGCTTGGCATTGGGCTTGGCGATGTAAGCCTTACATGCAGCCACTCGGCCATGGAAAGCCATGCCACAAAGCTCCTGGTGCACAGTTTTTATGCTGATGTTAATGCCAGAGAAGGTTTGGAACTCTGCCGTTACCAAGTCAGCAAAGCGTTGGCAACACTATGATCCTCAACACATTCACACGGTCTGCCACTTGGTGGCTGAGTTGCTGTCGTTCCTATATACAATAATGCCTCTTACAGTTGATCGTTGAATATCTTGGGAGTAAAGAAATACCACAAATTTACTTGATGCAATGGGCATAACCAAAATAAAACATTAAGATATAAATTCTGTAAAGCAAAAAGTAGAAACTCATAGTTTAAAAGGTCAGTTAATGAAAATCAATCAGTGCCCTTTGAAATAGAAAAGCTAACATGACATTTTCAGGCCTGAAAAAATCATTTAAGTTCTGTTTAAAATTCTAACTCTATCAATTTTACACCCACTCCAAGCATCACAATCTAAAGCCAAAATCTTGTTTTTGTTCAGTCATTTTCTCCTATAACCAGCTTTGACAATATCATGGGATGCATCGTAAATTCAACAGCAAAACTACTTCTGAGGGCTCAAAAATGCTGGAAAAAATAGTGAAAATTAAAAGCACAAAATTCTGACCCACTCCCATTTATTTCAAGGACATGTAACTCAGAAAGCATTCACAATATTAAGGTTATATTTTCATGGCTTCATTAAATATGCTGAAGTCACTTTACTAGAAAAGCAGCTGATTCTGAGGAAATCATGTGGTGACTTTCAGGTTTGGTTAATTTTCTTTGGAATGACCCTCGAGTAGAATAACAGAGGACAAAAATTAATGTAGCCTATCCAGATTTGGTGTGATCATTCATGCCTACAAGCATGGCAAAAATTTGCAAGGTCTTGTTAAAACATGTGAATCCACAAAGAGTCTACATTACTGGAGTTGAAAAAAGGATTGTAAAAAGGGCTGAACGTAAAAAAAAAAAATGATTTTGCAAGTAGGTATGTGCAACAAACCTTGAATTTAGGGCATTATTCCATGTAACTCTATTGTGTCCTTTATATTTACTTCTCTGCTTTGATTCTTGGGTGAAACGCTTTCAAAAGAAGCTCCTTTTTTTTTTTTTTTTTTTTTTCTAAA